>KB299869.1:0-10290 GCA_000328365.1 Capitella teleta
TTTCAATATACATCTGATTGCCTCTATTTTGTGTGCAATAAAGTTGATTACAATTACTGTTTAATCACAACATAACAAGTGCACGATATTATAAGAGTGTCTTTATTGTACATCAGGGGTCGGCAACCTTTTTGAGCCCCGGGCCATCCGGCAGAATACTGAAGGGCCAACGGGCCGCAGCAATCAAAATCCGCCCACCCCCCGCCCCGCCCCGCCCTCCAAAAAAGGAACAACACAATGAGTACAAAAAGCAATAGCCTTTATCAAGTTTATTTTCTCTTAACGTTAATGCGAGGATTGATGTTGATGGTGACCGCACAAATCATCCAAGTTCGGTTCGATCTTGGTTGAGGAGAGGAGGAAAACATCTGTCAACCACTGGTCTGACAGCTCGGAGCGCGTCTTGCTCTTGGTTGTCTTCATCTTACTGAAGAGCTGCTCGCAGGCGTAAGTGGAGCCAAAGAGGGAAGCAAAGCAGAGGGGAAAGTACCGGACGCAGCAAGAGAGCTCCAGAACTGCAGTGGCGTCGTGATTCTGAACTTGCCCCGGAGGCTATCGTTGCACTGCAGCTCTATCAGTTCTCCTCACTCCTCAACGTCCACATCGAAAGGTGCGGAGAAGGTGCGGAACTCTGCCTCACAGGCCCGCACATCCTGGAATCGAGAGGAGAATTCTTCTTAAAAGCGTTCTCTGATTGGCTCTCTTAAAATTTTAAAATCCGAGCACGCTTGATAAAGTGCTCTGATTTGCTCATAACAGACGACGCTGATTCGCTCTTAACGGAACGCTCCGCGCGCTCGCTTGCTGGCGAAACGGCAATGGCCCTTTTAGTTTTATCGTTCGAAGTACTCGCGGGCCGCATGTAATGTAATTTTTGTAATATTGTCCAAAGCGTTGTGAGCCGCACAGGTTGGCCCCGCGGGCCGCATGTGGCCCATGGGCCGCAGGTTGTTGACCCCTGTTGTACATGCTCGCTATGCTTATTCATGAGCATAGACATAACAGTCAGTCATAACGCAGCACGACACATCACTCCTACTTGGAGATGAACTATACATCACAAAATAATAATGTTCTTCAGAATCTTCACAGAAATACAATCTTTGAGATGGTCTAACACAAAACAACTAAAGTCAAGATCACACTTAGATCTTTGGTATTGTTAATGCACAGCCACAAATGGTACATTAAATAATATGACAAGTACAAACAAAATGCACTGATGTTGGGTGGGTAGCCTACTATCAGTAAATGTAAGTGAAGGGCATTATTCTGACCCTTTGACTTAATCACAAACATAATCATTCTGCCACACGGGTGCTTTTCTATCTCTGCCTGAGTGTAACGTGTCACACAAAGGAGGCTCAACGTTGACCTTGGGTGCCAAACTGCCAGTGCACTAGAACATGGTGCACTAATCGGAGCACGGATAGGAGGTGCGTCATTGCATGGTATTGTGTTGTCAGGTTGTAATGGATGAAGGCATTGATTAAGATAAGACTATTAAAATACATGTTTAATTAATTTCTTTATATTCACAGATTAGTACTCAAGTTGAAATTCAAATTATTCGTATCACCTTGCATTTGTATCTAGGTTAGTGTAAGAAATATTTGTGAGAAATTACTGGATGTCTTGGTGTAAAAATTGTGTTGTAATCCCGTGTGTGTTGGTAGAGAGTCATAGCGATAATCTTATGAAGTTTGGCACGTGTGAGATAAAGGAGAATGATATAAAAGAGCAGAGTTGGCAGTACTGGAAAAAAGGAAGAACGAGGAACAAAAAAAGAAGTGAAGAGGAAAGAGAAAGAAGAAAGACAGATCTATGACGGACTCTTAACCCAATCTCTGGACCTCTACCAAGGACTACAGGCACAGAAGGATGCAGTGAGTGAGAGAGGAGGCAGAGTTACCAGAGTGCCATATGGAGTGATTTTTGAGAAAAAAACTTTACCAATTGTATTTTATTTTTTAAAGCATTGTGGGAGACATCCAGTCTAGTCTAGGGTAATTTAATGATTTAATTTTAATTTACGTTTACTTTGTGTACATTCAAAAAAAATTGATTACATTGAATTTTCACGTGTATTTGAAATTATTGATTAAAATATGAACATATGAATATATATCGCCTCTTGGGTCTTCTTACAAAGATTCACATTGTAAATTGAAAAGACTCAAGCCGAACCCGAGTGTACAGACAATTCTAATATTGCTTGCGTAAAAGTGGATAGACCATTATTCATTTTTTAAGGTGTTAGAACAAGAGGTGTGTTGTTTCGGGGTGTACAAAGCGGCGTACGGCGAATTGTAGGAGGCATGCATCGTTCAGGCATGCAATTGTCAACATATTATTGATTTTCTCTGTAACACTTGCAGAAAGTCTCATTACGTGTCATGGAGTGGTTAGATCTTTGGGCTGTTACCATGTTTTCCTTGACAGCGATCATGGTGCACGGTTTTTGGGTTGTACAGCGNGGTGAACTTGTGTCTCTTCTTTTGTTGCATTTTTATCTTATTTTTATCTCTTATGACTTAATCTCCACAGCAAAAAAAATTTCTGGTCTCAGATCATAATGTGTACTCTGCCAGGGATGGGAACTTGGTTTGAAGTTGTCTCTCAAACATCACTGTGGCAGGAGGTAATCCTGTAATACTGTGTGATGCAACGGTGTAGTTTTGTATGAATTTGTATAGCTGTTGCTTCCAGTTCTTATATTTGATAGAATCTGGTCTAGCCACTCTGAGTAAGTTGCGCATGAACTGTTCTTAATTCCATTTGCTTGTGGCCACAATGGAGTGATTTTACCTGTGTTGGCATCCAATATGATCATGGAACGCTCTGATTTTATTGCTTGTAAATGTAAGTCCATTGTTTGTTTACTTTTGGAATGCCAAACATTGAGTACACTTTGTCGAATACTGGAATGACAGTATCAGAGTTAATTGTGTTCAATATCTGAACTACCAAGAATTGGCTGTAGTTGTCGATGATTACTAGCACATATTTCTCGCCCAATGTTTGTCCCCAGAAATCTGCTGATATCTCATGCCAGGGACCCTTGGCAGTGGAGTGCTTCTTAGCAATCTATGGATTACTTTTGCCGGAATGCTCGCTTGGCAAGCAATGAAAAAAAAAAAAAAAAAAAAAAAAAAAAAAAATAAATAAATAAATAAATAAATAATTATTTTTTTTCACAATAGTCTGCAAGAAGATGTGTTTTACAGTGGAAAATAGTTGACGTAGCAATGAATCCCTCTACCATTCGTCGCCACAGTGCAGCACCGAGAGTGCCCTGATCTGCCGACAGGGAAGCAGGAGTTAAGTGCCTTACCCAAAGACACAAGGTTGGTGGCTGGCTTCAAACCTCCAGTGGCCAGTGGCAAGCCCTTTCGAGGCAAGCAGCCTAACCATTTGGCCACCATCTCTCCCATGCAAGCTTTGATGATTTTGTCAGTCTGTCGGTCGATTTGCGGAAACCAAATCTTTTCCCGTAAAAGTTCCTTTGTTTTCACAATGCCTTTGTTTTCACAATGTTTTCACAGTGCCAAAACAGAAGGCTTGAGATTGGGGTATCCCCCTACTCTTATCGATAAATCCCAAGGGTTCTTTATCTTGCATACTACCATAGACAGTAGTACACAGCGCCCGGCCTTGTTACGCAGTTGGGCAGCACTGCAGAGTCCCTGAAGAATAACAATTATAACGGATTACAATTATAATTCACAATCATAACGCCCGTGGCCTGATCGGGTCTCGAACCTGGGACCTCGACCTACACGGTCGGCATAGGATTGCAGACAGTGTTTAACCCACTGTGCTATTCGGTGCCCCCCATATGATGGTAGTAGAATGTCAGTTCCAGGATGTCAACTCATAAAATCTGCTGGATTCTTGGGATTTTTACAAGGTACATACTGCAGCTGGAAGTTGTAGGAAATGGTTCGCAGTCTAAATCGTTGATTGCGTGTTGATGCAGTTTTGGTCAGGCTGTCTAATGTGTCTATGATACCAAGTAATGGTTCATGGTCTGTATGTACTTCAAACGGAGCATCATTTAGAAACAGATGGAAATGTTCTATTGCCCTTGCAATTGCCAAGAATTTTCTTTCTGTTTGTGAGTAGTTTGACTCAACTGGTGACAAAGCTTTGCTTGCATATGTCACAACTCTCTCCTGCAGCAATATTGCACCTAAACCTATGGGGCTTGCGTCTACCACCAAGGTAGTGTGTTTCTCTGGACAAAGTACTGCATCACGTGGCTGCTACATACTGTGTTCTTCAGCTTTTGAAAGGTTACTTGGCGCATTTTTTCCCAATTCCAAACCAGGTCTTGGTGTGTTAGCTTTCTCAGGGGAGCTGTCAGATCAGAGTAATCAGGTATGAACACAGACAGATACTGTGCCATCCCCAAAAATGATTGCAGCTCTGAGACGTTCTAAGAAATCGGCATATTCATCACCAAATTGACTTTCTTAGGATCAGCTTTGATCCCTACATGGCTGAACACATGGCCATAGAATACTATGCTTGTCTTTCTGAACATGCACTTCTCAGCAATCAGGGTGATGCCACTGATACTGAGCCTCTTGAGTACTGCATCAAGATTTGCATTATGCATCTTGCGGGTGTCTCCCCACACGATGATGTTGTCTGACAGATTTCAATCTACATCCAGGTAAGTCTGCAAAGATTTTGCTGATCACTTTAGATTTTGCTGATCACTTTAGATTTTGCTGATCACTTTCTTTAACACATCTGCTGCAGTATTGACACCAAAGATCAATCTCTTGTACCGATACAGTCTTCCATGTGTAGCAAATGTTGTAATGTTTCTACTTTCAGGTGCGAATTCCAGTTGGTGGTATCCTGAGTTGAGATCAAGCAGATTTTCTTGTATAACGTCATTCAATGTCCAGTCTGGTTGTTTGAGTATTTCCCTTTGCAAGCTCTTGTTAGTTATTTTCTGGAGAAACGAATTTCTGTTGCATTATCTATAAAATGACAGTGATTTGCCATTGTTCGTAATTGTGTACAGTACTGGTCTGTTGTTTCAGTTGCTTTTTGATCTTCGATCTTCACGAAAAAGAAAAAAACACACCTAGCTGTATCTCTGAGAGGTGTGAAGTGTGTATTCAGCTTCCCTTTGAGAACTGCATATGTATCAGCAGCATCTTTTATTGTGTCATATATGTCAAGCACTTGTTGTCTTACATTATGTAGAAGGAATGCTTTGCACCAGACTTCATTGTTTATTCCCAATGCAGTGAGGTAGTTGTCAAACCTTGCTATCCATTTTTTTTCACCTTGATACCACTGTACTTGTATCATGGTTAAAGGGAGGGAGAACTGGTTAAAAATGGACTTTGAGTCGTTATTTGATGCACCAAAAATGATTCCTATGCCTGGCCCACACAAGAAATATCATCGCTAACGATTTCGCGGGAGATATATTGCTAACTAGGCGTGACGTCATGAGCTGTGATGAAACACAGAGTTCCCCATCTTTTACAATGGGCCTCGTCATATCAGCGTGTCCTGCGACTAAACCCCTGGATATTTTTTTGTTTTCTTTTCGGAAATAGATAGAATAATCATTTTGCCACCAGTCAGGCACGAAAAAAATAAATATTTTTCGCTATTTTTCTTATTTTAACAAGCGATTTTCTAGGACACCTACCATGTTTCTCATCGTGAAACAGTAAAAAGGTCAGCCAGAGTGCACCACGCATGCGCTTTCGTTTCGTAAACAACAGAGATGTCCTTTTATGGCGAAGATGATCTGCTCTGATTGGCTGAAATCGATAGCTTCCCGAGGGGAACGGGACCAATCAGCCATCAGCCAAACCAAGCCATCAGCTGACGTTTGCCTCCTATACTTCGCAATGGAAGCCATTCTCCCATAGGCGCAATGCTAACCCCGATATTCGGAATGCATTATTTCCTTACGCTTGCATCCAGGCATGGTGTTTTTGGCACGGAATGCTATCAATTGGTGCTATGAGTCAATAGAACATCACTTAAAATTTAGTTCCCCATCCCTTTAATTACAGTCGAATTGAGACAGCGTTTGTATATGATTGCCAGCCATCACATTCTATGTATAGATTTCATGGAGAATTTTACTTCTGCAGCACTAAGCAATCAAACTGATATGTACTAACCGCCGCCGATTGGATGGTTAGCAAGCTGCCGCCGATTGGTGCCGTCAGCCAGCCGCCATCAGCCGATTACATCATCAGCGGCTCTCAGCCGATTCAATCCAAATATTTTACATTCAGTATTACAAGAAGTTATCATTTGTACAAGTCTTTATTTTGTTTATAGTATTGTTTATATACTTACTATCTGAGCTATCCGTGGAAGTAGATTTATACCATACTGTATGTATGCCCACACACATACTGGGGGTGTCTCAAAATATATTGGACTGACATAAGATGCGCAATTTGCGTACTAGGGCTAATGTAAAACATTCCCTTACGAGTGGATCAATGGTTGCTAGCTACATGTATATTTCTGATAGGTCTATTTACCTAGTATTAATCCTACCTTTTTGATTGATTGTACTATTATAACAGGACTCCCGAACCCTAGAACAATTTGTATTGGCATTCGATGCCATTTTGTTCATAACACTGCTTGTCAACATGCATTGTTTTTGTCGGTCTGAAAAAATAGTGAAATTTGATTATTTTATTTGCAATTAGTTAAGCTATTGATTTCTCCCTTACTCCATGTGTTAAACCTCTCGTTTTTAGAGGGAACCGTGCCTTGCAAAATGAAAATAGCACGAGTTGTACCATAGTTCAAAAAAAGGTTCCCTGAAAGAAATTTTTAACTACAGACCCATTTTTCTCTTGCCTGTGTTCTAAAAATTATGGAGAAACTAGTACACAAAAGATTGTAAGATTACTTGTTGGTAAAAAATGTCCTATCTCCCATCATTTTGGCTTCCAACCAGGCAGAAACACAACCGAAGCACTGGTATCAGTAGTCGACAGAATCAGCAGAGCATTTGAGCAGGGCGAAGTCACCATAGGTGTTCTGCTTGACTTTCAAAAAACATTTGACACCATACAACATAAAATAATTCTCTCCAAGTTTTTGAGGCATGGAATCCGCGGCACCCCTTATCATTGGTTCACTACTTATCGGGACGTCAACGAAGGGAAATTAATTTTTAATGACTGCACCTCTAATGGCTGTTCTGATTCAATTTCTTGTGGTGTCCCTCAGGGTTCCATCCTAGGTCCTTTATTGTTTTTGTTACATCAACGATGTCATTTCTGTCTCTGAACGTATACATTTTACTCTCTTCGCTGATCATACTAACACTTTCATCTCTGCTCCAAATGTCGACCCAGTGATAACTAGTATGAACGAAGAATTAAGGCAAATTAACATCTGACACGACGTAATTTGTTTTATTTTTGACATTTTTCATACATTACAACAAACTATTCTATCATATGCTATTCTACCCTATATATGTAACACAGAGGTTGCCCAACAATTGCAATCTGAGTAATCAAAAACGGCGAATGTTTCATTCAAGATCCTGATGCAACAACTCATTTGGTTCGCCATCCTCTTTCCTCTTCCAATCTGTTCCTCTAATTGCTTCCTCTTCTAACTGCATATATTACTTAGAAGTTCTTAGAACCCAGCTGAATTTGCAAGCAAAGTGATAATGGTGATAATGATGTCCATGGAAGTTTATGAAACGTCGTAAATATATTAAACTTGAGTAAAGCAAGAGAGTGTAATTAAGTGGGATATTTATGGTATTTGGAAATCGTTTGATCTTAAAATCACCACATCAGTATATTAGTACATGCAGAGAGTACATGAGTATGTACACTCGTTTGTATTAACTGCTGGCATCATTATATATATATCATTTATTCGCCGATAAATTCAGCAGTAATTTTGACATAACCAATTAACGAGCAGTACCAACATCAGTTAATATGACAGTAATTTTGTCAGGTGAGAGAAAAGAGTTATATATACATGGTACATTCTTAAAAGATCAGCAATAATAGAGGCATGTGCTAAATTCTCGGTGTTTAAATCGTGCAACCAATGAAGGAAAATGGAATTCTTAAGTGAGTTTCTCTCGGTGAGCAGGTATAAGTGCGATTTTTAACAATTTAAATGATGACAAATAACTTCAACATTTCTGGAGAACAGCGAATGGGAATATTGCAGATTGGAACAAGAATTTATTATTACATTAGAACTTTGTTTACATGATTGTAGAAAACTACTAAATCTCAAGTACAATTGAGTGACAATATCAGGAAAATAAATTAAACGACACAGATAGTGTGAGCGAGTCATCGGGTGTAATCTGAAAAGGCGTCTTATACACTTTCGCCAACTGACTATAAAAGTGTCTAAAAGTGAGAGATTCCAGAGCACACAACCAAAAAACGACGTGCAAAAGGTTTTGAATAAATAACCAAGTGTGTCGAAGTGGCAATGTGAGTGATTCGCGATTAGAGTGTTGGTTCAACTATTTAGGTCTTGTATGGTTTTTCTTATATTTAAATTCTTAGCATTCGGACCAATGTAGGAACCAAGATGCAACCCATTATCAGAATATGGAATATCCTTACCCACAAGAATGAGACTGGGAGGGAGAACCTGCATCGTTTGTTTAAAGACAACAACATTACTTTTAGAAGTATTGAACAGAACATCGAACTCAGCAGCAAAGGCATCACATATCGACAGCATCTTTTGGCATGCTGAACGATTAGGAGACATGATGGACAGATCATCGGCATAAGATACAGCACCCATGAACACATGGCCTACATATAGGATGATATAGCACCCATTGCCAAGCCACTTCAAGCCGCTGCTAGCCGCCGATCGCAATGCTGAGCCGATATCTCTGATTGGTGGAGCGGCTTAAGCAGCTAGCTGGTCATTTTTACTTTAGTCAGCCGATTCTGGCCAATTACAATCGGCTCCGGGGTCTAGTTCGTACACACACAGTTACACTCTAACTTTACAAACACATGCGAGCATGTTGATAGACAATTCAAGGGAAATTATGGGACTCTTAGGGGACACACAGTCAGTTTTGTTGATTCAGTTTTTTTCAAAAACAAGGTGCAAGGTCTATATACATCCTTATTTCGGGTTGAAAATTGCATTCTCATCGCCAAAATGTTGAATCACAACATAACATGTGAACAATATTATAAGAGTTTCTTTATTGCACATGCACACAATGCATATTCACGAGCATATTGACACAACAGTCAGTCATAACACAACACAACAATTACTATTTGTTTCACTCCGATAAGAAACCTTTTTTCTTATTTCTACAAGCATTTCGTAAGTAAAGTGCACAGCGGTTTCGTTCAGTCAGCTTTTTTGGGGATCGATTCTGCCAGATCCCTATCTTTCAACTTTGCAGGATCATCGGATAATATGGATAATAGCGGATCATGGGACCCGCTGATTTCAAAGTACTTTCACCTTAATTTGTCTCGAACAAATGGCTGAATAAACAATCAATTAAAATCAACCCTTTACTTGTTATCTCTGATGGAAATTACGGCGTAACATGCATTTATTTCTGTTATCTTTGCTCGGTTTGGACGCTGAGGCCTTTTTGTGAGATGGAGTTGATATAGACTCGATACTCTATCCGATCGGATTGGGTGGAGCTGTAAAACCCCATCACTCACTCACTCTTGGGCCACTCTGTATTTTGACGTCATTTGGAATTCCCAAGATGGCGCAGGATCGAGAGACGAGGGGAAATTAATTCACGGTATTTGCGGAATGTGACAAGTTGAACCGAATGTCAGTGAAATTGTGGTTATCTAAATCAGAGCTGAACTCATGAATTCAATTTAGGGCGCATTCGGCTGAGCGAAACCAGTTTCGGGCTCGTCGAAATTGTCCATTCGACTGGGCGAGACTGAAACCGAACACTTGAACTTCACTAGCTCCCTAGCTGATATACTACAGCGAGCCCAAGGTATACAGACCTCGCCCGAGAATCTGTGCTACTAGCTCCCCAACTTCCCCAAGGGTAGCAGAGCAGTTCGAAAAGTGTGTAATCGAGCGCATTAATGTAGGTACAGGGTGTCTTAACCATCTTTAGGTATTTTTTTATTGATCGAGACTGTTTGGGAGGCTCGGGGTGATTTTGCTCGATTGGCTTGATTTGATTGGCTTGGTGATTTCATTATTATATAGTTTTTTGAAGGCTGCATAGGCCCTCTAGGGGTTTTATGCAATCAGAAGCTACTGGTTAGA
>KB299905.1:0-14666 GCA_000328365.1 Capitella teleta
GCATAGGCTGCGTACTTGTCTCAACGAGAAGAAGCAAGATCGGCAGCGATTCAGGAGACTGAAGGTCGAACTGATTGCCAAGTTTCATCTTCAGAAGCGTCTCACTGAGACCATCCAACGGAAGAACCAGTAGATCCACAAGATCAAAGAAAAGCTCCGCTTATCGATGAAGAAATTGAGAGAGAGAGGATTGCCAAGCTAGAGCGCAGAATTCGCGACCTCACCAGAACTGTCGATGACCTCCGAAAAAAACAGAAAGAGGAGAAGGTGGAGCAGAAAAAGCAAGTGAAAGCGGTGCGACAAAGCCTGCAGCAGAATTTTGACAGCAAATTCCTTCAGCTCGAGGTATTGCAAGAGAACAGACAAGAAAACCAGAACTACAGCAAACTTTCAAGAAATGGCAGGGTCCATTCCTGGAGCATGGGACTATTGATCTACCTCTGTTGGTTGTGCAACTCTTGAACTTGGCCGCAGAAGACATTCCTGTGAAGAGCACCGTACAGAAAATGGCTCTAGAAATGGGAGTGATGAGCGACATTCAAGTTGCAGATTTCCTGCATAGCCATCAGTGTGTCACGCTGGGTTTCGATGCCACGACTCAAGATGGCATCCATGTGAACGCCATTCACGTGACCCACGGGAATGAGTGCGTGGTGCTGAGCCTCAAACTGCCACCTGGTGGCACTGGTTCTGACTACAGTGAGCACGCCATCAACCACGTCGCCAACACCTGTTGCACTGGATTACACTGATGTCAGGAATACAATGATCAAAAACATTTCCATGGCAACCATGGCAGACCGAGCTGTTGTCAATCACGCTGCAATGAAGAAGATGAACACTGTCACTGAATTGCACAGCCACATGCATCCTCTGGACACAATTGCCTCCTGGTGCAAATCAATCCTTCTGGCACAAGAAAAAGCACTCGGGCTAAAGAGTAATTTGTTTGGGCAGGCATGCGCAGCTGAACGTATTGTTCTTGCCCTTAACAAATTGAGATTCAAAGATGGATTCCAGTCTCTTCCTGGAAGAAATGAAGCTCCCAGTCGGCATCATCTGTCGAGGGAACCGTCTTCATGTGCTTTTCCACCTGTCTACACTTTCGTGACATACTACGACTCTTTCGTGACCTACTTGGCACAGAAGTGCCCCGTCCAAAACGACCTCCGAGTGAAACTGCTGGAAGATATGAAGACGCCCCACTCCAAGACTGAGTTGCAGGCTCTTGGAATAGTCGGTCGACTGGTCTTTGCGTCCTGGATGAGCACCATCAACACAAACCAACCAGACTTCTCCTACATGGAAGGTGTCGACCTGATAATCAGCATCATTGACCGAATGAAAACATTGTTAGCAAGTGATGTTAGATTTGAAAAGGACATGTTCGAGAATGTTTTGAATAAGAAAGATTAGGGCTGGGCGGATAGTGCTAAAACACGGATACACGGATAACGGATATCCGTGTTACTAATATCCGACGGACACGGATACGGATACGGATATTTACACCTAAAAAGTCACTTGTATATTCACGCTGGCTATACTATAGAGAAGTTATCAAACATGCCATGCATTCAGACTACGCAGGCCATTGCATTCGTCAACTTATCTCTTGATTATCTTCCTTTGTTCGCGCCTTGATAATAAACTTTCAACTCCAAATGCACTCTTTTTTTTTTTTTTCCTTCTCTCAGTTCTGTTATGCTTTTCTTAGCTGCGGTGAGTCACTGACTTCCCTTTTGTGCTGCTGTGATTTGATTGGATAGCTTGTGTGGCTAGGCAGCCAATGGCCATTCAAAGTTTTGACAGCTGCTCTCTGATTGGCTAACAGCATACAGGAAGAAAACTTTAATTGACAGTTAGGGTGTGGCTTAATTCCACGCGACGAAGCGAAGGCTTGGTAAATGCAGACTCCATGCCTGTCACTGAAAAGTGCAAACTACGAAGAAAGAAAAATAATAAATAAAGAGATAACAATATCAGAGCATTACACGAGAATCTCACTAACAAAAATTATAGATGATGACTTGTACACATAATTATTTGTGGTGCGGGAGTGGATTGACGGGAGGGGGGGGGGGATACCTGTTGAATATACAGAAATCTCCGCCATCATGTGCGGCGGCTAGGCTGCCTCATTGCGTAATACTTCAAACGTGTTAATATTTAATAGCGCTATTTGAAGGCCATGACTATGAGAAGTGGATGATCAACAAACTGGATGTCGATTTCTTTCATGTGAAGCAGAATCACGTGTTCAATTGTCTCTATTTGCTGAAAGTGTCAACTTTTGTTGAATTAGCTGCTGAATCGACATTTAGTGTTTACATTGCTCACTGAACTAAGCGTTATTTAGCATCTCATAGCGTAATACATGAATATATCATTGACGGGAAATCCTCAATTGCATATATCATATTCTAGTATATGAGAATATTCTGAGTTTCTGACAGCATTATGTCTAGTCCAGACGCTGATGCTTATGTAACAATTTGTCAATTAGTCTCGGTGAGCTGATCTTTCTTAACATTGAATGCAGAGTACACGAGCCGTGTAGCATCCGAGCTCACGCGCCCGCATTACGATAGTGAAAACCACCCTTTTGTAGCTTATCTTATCTTATCCTATGACCATTGTAAATATAAAAACATATTTTGAAGTGTCTTTAATTTTATTTTAATAATTATTTTATTTTATTTTAATTGAAGTGTCTTTAATTTATTTTTAATATTTTGAAGTCACTTTAATTCATGCAGAGCATCGAAGGTCTTGTCAAAGATATTCATAATATACATAAATTGGGTCTTATTGTTGGAATCGCCCGTCGATGGGGCTTTCAGTTTCACACCGTCTCGCTGTACGATAAACGCATTCAAGCCCAGTTTGCGTAGCACAATTTCTAGAAATCTACGCTTGTAATGAGACGTACCAGGCGCTGCAGAGTCATGCAAGGTTGATCCTGGTACTAAATTGCGTCCGAAACCAGCCCCATAATTAACGTAAAATGGATCCGAACAAGTGTGCGTGAAATATCCGTTTGCATAAATGCACTACAACTACTAATCTCGTTCCAAAGCTTTATAATGGAAATTAAAATCTTGAGTTGATGTGATCCTGCAACGGTCTCGATATAGCTACATGTATCAGCGAACAATCACACAGAGAAAGTATATATAATTAAAGAACAGACGCTCATTAACCACAATTTATGCACTCTGACATTGTGTCTGGATTCTTTGAAACTCGAATCTTACGATCGAACCCCCGAAAATAAAAATAGCACCGCAATCACCACAACTAGCAATACTATTAAATTACTGAATGTCGACTGGATTGATTTTAATCGTTTTAATAGTCAGTAGTTCTTCATTAATTTCATGAACCATGAACCATGTGTACTGTATCACACCAACTACTTGCCTACTCTTCGAGAACACACACTTTATGCACGTGTCGCTGTTGGTCGTTCTACATAATTTTGTTTTTAAGACTACTTAACGTGTCTTTAATGCATGTAAATAATGACGAAATTTTGAAATAATATATAATTTAAACCTTGCCCGATTATTTATGTGCTAGTTCTTGAAAGCATTTTGTAAAATCTTTCTGTTTCCTTGCAAATTTTCAGAAATGAAATTTAACTTGGTTACTACTTTGGAGGATGCATGTATTCTTACCAGTATAGCTTCACTCTTCGATAATAACGATTTGTGAAACGCCCGATTTTGCACTTTTTAATAACGTGCCACACAGTTCGCCATATGTCTTCCTGGTCCATAAATACGATTATACAGGGATAATCAAAAGATTCAAAATGGCGGAATCCTGAGGAGTTCGTAGCCTTGTCCCTGACGCTGTCCAGCTCAATTGCAGTATATGCCAACCACTCAATCTCAATATACTTATCGTTAATTTGAATTTAAAGTCTATCATATATTATATAAACCCACAGAAACTGCACAGTTTGTTTTGAAGACAAGCAATTGAACCAGGCGTCAAATAACAGTTGTTTTTTTTTTTTTTTTTTTGTTGTTTTTTTTTTTTTTTTTTTTTTTTTTTTATTGAAACATCATATAGTTGAAAATTACAATTGTAGTACAAATGATAGGTGGTATGACTGTATATATTGTGAGTGTCGTGTATGCGTATACCAGTGTATGCACTGTCACGGGCACGTAGTCTTAAGTATATGCATGCACGGTAGTCTATAAATAAATGGATGGTATTCCGTCATTTCACATAAACTGATAAAGTGATGATTCATGCACTATGACGGAATGAGAGAATCCTGCACTTCTGCTTACGTTGTACACTGCCTCCTTCCGACCCCTGATAGATAAGCCAACTCAAATAACTTCTACCACTTCAACCCTTATCGACAACATAATTTACAATAACTTTGACAATCGATATGAAAAAAATGACTTGTTAACAGCAATTGGAAAAAAATGAAAACCCTGATGTGATTCTGAAAATCAACATTGATGACAAATTAAAATGGAATTATCATGTAGATTATATATGCTCCAAACTCAGGAAGGGAATTGGAATCATGAAGAAAGTGAACAAAATATTCGACGCGAAAACCCTCGTGACTCTTTATTACACTCCTCTGTATCCGTACATGACGTACTGTCAGCTCATATGGGGCAGAACACCTGGGAAATACTTGGACATAATTCTACTCTTACAGAAGAGAGTGATGCGAATTATTCACAATGAGACTTATAGAGCTCATACTGATACGCTCTTTTCTCAATCAAGAATTGTGAGGATATCGGATTTATATACTTACTTTACAGCAGTATAATTATGTGTACAAAAGTAAAAGAGGACTGCTACCAGCAAAATTATCGAGTCGCGAGGGATTTTGTGGTGAGGTCTGCCGCACATCACGCTCAGCCACTCAGCACTTGGTTCGATTACCCCTGTGTAGAACTCAACTGAGACAAAGTACTATTTTATACCAATGTTGTAAAATTCATTGGTCCCTTGAAGTTGCAAGACTACAACATCATATTCTCGTTGAAAATTTTTTTGAAAAACATTCTTGTGTAAGATCATTCATTTCATCGTCTTACAAACATCATATTTTCCTTGTAATCACATGCACAGTTCCTTATTGTTCTTCATTATTCTGTCCGAACTCAACGTGCAATTAATTGCATATTCTGTCACATTGATTATAATTCTCTCTCTTTTTTTTTTTCTTTTGAAGTTGTATAAAAGCTGTCTAAAATCAGAAATTATTTTTGAGTGCCATATGATTTTCGATCTCGGCACCCTTTTCTTTGGTCACCCGCACTTATTAACGTAAATAATTTATTACCTTCCACAACTAAAGAAAAAAACTTCTATTCTATTTTATTTTATGTCATCAGTTTTTGCTTAGAAGAATTGTTGGTCGGCAGCCATCTTGGTTAAAAAAGTATGTGTCGAGGAAATCTGACTTCACTCAGGAATTATTGGCGAAGGAGTTTTAAAAGTGTTAAAAAGTATCTATGATGAACGCAGGCTTGGAGGAAGACTCAATCTTTATTGCAGGTGCATGGATTTATATATACAAGTGCTGAGTGAATCGAATGAAGCTTTTGTTGAATTGCTCTTAATATTGAAACATCCTCCTTCTTCCAAATAACATATTAACAGTCACAACACAATAAATGCCCAATATGCGTAATCAGTTGTCACCATCGGGTCGGCTGTACGCGAGTCTCTCTGGTGGACAACGAGCTCTCTGTGATCGTCTGGGTTCACTGGGTGTTGTTTCTGGATCTGGTTCGAAAACCTGCTCCTCGGTCTTAAGGTCTGGTCGGATGAACTTTCGGTTGCGGCTGTAGGTGGCACTGGACGGCAGTGGCACTTCGTAGTTTCGAGGCTGGCTTTCTGTAGGTGTCCGAGTGATGGTAGCACGTTGCCAGCGTGATTGGTTCGGATCTAATTGCACGTAGACAGGCTTATGCTGACTCAGCTCTCTGTACTGCCTGGCTCTCTTGTTGTAGGTTTCGGTGATGTCCCTCTTTTCTCTCTCCATCTTTTTGCGTGCTTGCTTCTGCTGTTGGCTCATTTTGTTCGTGGAAGCGAGCGTTGTGTGGAATCTGCGCTGGTTCAGCAGTTCGGCTGGTGATGCCATATCAGACTTCAATGGGGTGGCTCTGTACATTAGAAGGGCAATGTGAGGGTCATTGCCGATCCGTTTGCATCTCTCGAGCGTCTGTTTTTTGACCTTGACCATGGCTTTAATGAATTCATTGGACTGGGGGAATCTTGGACTGGAGTGTTTGATCCTGATGTCATACGACTGGGCGTAATTCCACAAGTGTAACTGATCTGATTATCAGTTACAGTTTGGCATTGTCGCCCTAATAGCGCACATTGTGGTTTATTATTGAGAGGGGATCGTCGAACCGAATGACCCGAGATGGCCGAAATGGGTATAACTTATGTGTTACCAATACGTGATGATGTAACAAGAGTTCAAGTTACTTAAAACACAATAAAGTTGGCAATAATAACATCGCCGGCCGAGAGCGCTCGGGTTGTGAGTTTCCGGTGTTGTGAGCATGCGCAAAAGATGTAAACAATAGCACGTTTCCTGGGCACCTAACGTTATGACCATAGATGTCGTAAACATTATGACCGTTATGATTCTGGGGGAAGCTGAACATGCTGGATGTTTTCCTACGTTTTTGCCGTCATCAACTTCACAATCGGCGACAGGCAGATAACATAGCACTGAATTGGCTTCTCTCTCATCATTACCTTTAAAGTTAACATTAAACTCTGGTGACAACGATTTAATGTGCTTGCGAACGTATTTCATTATTGATAAACAGACACATGTGCGACCACGTCTTATTGTTGTTGAAGAAGTCACATGACAGGATCATGTGATGTAAACACAAAATGGCGAATTAGTCGAAGCGTCATCCTTTCGAAAAAAAAATCGCATTTTCTTATTTGTGTCCTCGATCGCTCGGATAAATCGTTCGTAAGAGGTGCAATGTTTAAACTAATTATATAACGGTTCTATTGAGTGTATTCCTATGTGTGCAATGATTGCAATGGCTCTCAACGAGCACGCGCTATGGCTCTAAATGGATCCGATATGTGCCTGTAATGTAGTGCATTTATGCAAACGGATATTTCAGGCACACTTGTGGGCTTAGACTGGGCGAAGCTGAAGTACTGTTCGCTGGTGAATTGGGTCCCTTGGTCAGATACGATCTCTTCTGGGATGCCGTACTCTGTGAATACCGTCTTGAGGATGCTGACCAGGTGATTGGCAGTCAGGTTTGTCACAGATCTGAGGATGGGAAATCGTGAATAATAATCGGCAATGAGCAGGTGCTTTTGTTGATTCCAGTCAAAGTAGTCAATTCCCAGTCTCTTCCATGGACCGACCGGGACATCGTGGGTTTGCAGATATTCATTGGGTTAACTTGTCTTGTACTCTGGCAAGTATCACAATTTCGGATGTGTTGCTTAATGTCGTGTGAGTTGGGCCAATAGATTGTCGTTCTTGCCAGAAGAAGACTCCTTTCTTCTCCCATGTGTGCTGCATGAAGTTTTTCTAGAAATTGCTTTCTGATCTTGGCTGGTATTATCATCTGAATTCCTCTAAATAGGATT
Organism: Capitella teleta; assembly: GCA_000328365.1. Taxonomy (NCBI): domain Eukaryota; kingdom Metazoa; phylum Annelida; class Polychaeta; family Capitellidae; genus Capitella; species Capitella teleta. The sequence continues at coordinate 7,636 of KB299905.1, forward strand.
CCGTCCTCCAAAGTTGTCTCATCACTGCTGAGCCAATGTGGTTGGGCCAGGTGGTCGCATTCACTCCTGGTGTTAGGCCAGCCACGATGGACATACTGTGCTACTTGCTGCAGTGCTGGGTCTAGCTTGTTTCCCTTCGAAGGGCACCGGATAGCGCAGTGGGTTAAACCGCTGACTACAATCCTATGCCGACCGTGGGGGTCGAGGTCCCGGGTTCGAGACCCGATCAGGCCACGGGCGTTATGATTGTGAATTACAATTGTAATTCTTCGATGGCTCTGCAGTGCTGCCCAACTGCGTAACAAGGCGGGGCGCTGTGTACTACTGTCTATGGTGGTATGCAGGATAAAGAACCCTTGGGATTTATCGATAAGAGTAGGGGGAAACCCCGGTCCCGGGCCTTCTGTTCTGGCGCCCGTATCACCCGAACGGGTTGGGTGGAGCCGTAAAACCCCAATCACTCACTTGTTTCCCTTCGTACAGTATCGAGGCAGGAAACATTCGCAGGAATGGCATCTGTAAGTAGGTGGAGTGGAGTGAGATGATCTGGTCGTACGTCAGTGTTATCTGGAGGCAAAGGTGATACACGGCTTAAAGCATCGGCAACTCGGTTGTTTGCTCCCTTGATGTACTTGATTTTCACATCATATTTGTGTACTCTGAGTAATAGACGTTGTAGTCTTGGAGGTGTGTCACACACTTGTTTGTTAAATATGCTGACTAATGGCTGATGATCAGTGTGTAGCTCTATTGGTCCCCCCAAAAGCATATTATGAAGCCTTTCTAGTCCACATACTGCGGCGAGAAGTTCTCGTTCAATGTTAGAACGCTCGTTCAACGCTCTTCTGCTGGTAATAAACTTCTCGATGCATATATGACTGGTCGCCCCTCTTGGAGTAAAACTGCTCCAAGTCCTTTGAGGCTTGCATCAGTTTGGATGACATGGTCCTTGTTCTTGTCGAAGAATGCGAGGGTTGGCGTGGTTGAGAGTTCATCTTTCACTGCGTCAAAGGCTCCCTGGTGTTCTGCTTCCCATCTGAATACTGCGTTCCGCTTTCCGAGTTCTCTGAGAGGGTAACACAGCTGTGCGATTTCTTTGGAGTAGCGTTTCATGTAATTCACCTAAGAATGACTGCAGAGATTGCTTGTCCTTTGGGGCTTTCACTGCTTTCACCGAGTCTTCACTGGCCTTCATTCCTGATTCCTGTGATTTTCTGTCCGTAGAATGAGACCTCTCGCTGCCTAAATTGCATTTTCTTTGAGTTAAACTTGATGCCGTTGAAGCAGGGTGAGGAGATTGATGTCATGTTCTATGCTGTTTGATGCTTTCACCAGGCAATCGTCGACAAGGTTGGTCACTCCAGGTAGTTGGCTGAGGACTGCATCGAGGCGTTCCTGGAACACGTCACCAGAGACCTTGAGCCCGAATGGGAGACGCGTAAACCGGTACTTCCCCCACGGCGTGTTAAATGTTGTCAGGAGGCTGGAGTCGTGGTCGGGTGTGACGTGCCAATACCCTTGTTTTGCGTCCAATGCCGTGAATAAATTGCATCCACTGAGTTCTGCGCTGAGCTCGTCGACGGTCTTGATGTAGTATGCATTTCTCTCCAGGCATGCATTCAAGTCCTTTGGATCGAGGCATAGGCGGATGGATCTATCAGCCTTCAGTGCAGGAACGACGGAGTTGACCCATTCCGTGTGACCATCTTCTTTGACGATGATACCTTGGTCTTGAAGTCTTTGTAATTCCGCTCTGAATGCATTCTTTTTCTTCTCCGGTATTTGGCGGGGGGGGGGGCATGCTTTACTGGAATGGCATTCGGTTTCAATTTCAGTTAGTATTCACCACCAGGTAAGTTACCTAGATCGTCGAATACTTCCTTGAACTTCTCTGTAATGTAGTCCTTCGTGGTCGGGAGAGGATGTCTGATACTGTCAATGATGACGTGGGTGGTACTCTTCTCCTGGATGACTGGCAGCTTAACTTGGTGACATAGGGCTTGATATCGTGCATTGTGGGTTGGTTCTCCAGAGGAGGGGGGGGGTGTGCACACCAGGGTAATGGATGTAACCAATCTGCTTGTTAGTGTCTCTTCCTATGATGGGATGGCCGTTGTGTCCAGTGATCTCGAACGATGCAGAGTGCTTTCTTCCATCTGTTGTGTGGATGATGGTGGGTATAGGAGAAAGGCTAAGAACTAGACTGGGCTAGTCCTGCACTGAAATTTTGAAGCAGTTTGTGTTTATTCCATCTCATGGCATGGAGCTGATGATATTGACACCTTTCTTTCATTGATCCCTCTCATATTAGTGAAATTATAGGCTAATAAGAACTAGACTGGGCTAGTCATACCTGGGAATTATGAATCAGTCATCAGTGTACAGAAGTCTTGGAAATTTAACTATACGAGCTTTTAACCTAGAGACATGACCCCTTGCTCTATCCACAAGACCTTGTCAAAAGGCGAAAACAGGCGAGGTGATGATTCGCAATCTCAGGATAAGACATGCTTGAAAGGAAGCTTTTTGCAACGTATACACAAAAGGATAGATTACTATCGTTTTTGGACCGTTGATCAAAATTCGCAAGAAATTTATCCTGATCATCATAACGCACTTTTTCAAAAACTATAGTAGAATAGCCTCACGCCTTCTTTTCGGGTGTAGCGTTTCATCTCATCTCATCTCATCTCATCTCTGAACTTCTCAACTCTCATTTCACTATCTATAACTCAATAGCCATACCTGCAAACCTATATAAACTCCGATTCCTCTTTTAATAAAATATATAGTGTTCAGTTCGACACAAGTCTCTGTGTCTTTTTCCTTATGACGCTATACGGGTCCATTTCTCGAATACTTCCTGATCTCCACTCCGTCCTCTATCACTTTCGCCACATCTGCCATGTATATATTAAACAACACAAATAAACGCCTAGCAGTGAGCTTGGAACATGACACAGTCTCAAAGTATTGTTTCCATAATCTCATTATTCTTCTACATGTAATTTTGGTTAAAGTTTTATTGTCAAAGGGTGTATATTAAAAGCATGTTCCTTTTAATGTGAATCTTCGGTACACATCTATTTAGTATTTACTGCATTCTTCCCAGTCGACGTCACTCTGTACCCTTCTTATCCTGTCGACATTTCCTCTGTTGTAATTTGGTATTGTTTTTATGAATGTTTCAGATTGCTTCATTTCTATCCTGATGTCCAGAATGGTCGCTTTTACCTAGTGGCTGGTGGTACTCAACTGTTGGGGTTGCTGTGTGCTCCTTTGTAAATACTAGATCAAGGAGTCCATGGTTGTTGCTGCCTCTTCCTCTTGTACGGCCTAAGACCCAACACAAGCACAAGCATGTACATATGTCTTCTAATCCCATCATTAAAAATGCCTACAATCTTGTTCGTGCGGGCAGCTGCTCATCAATATCCAATTCACTCTCACGTTTTTCTCAAATTTACCGTCTCAATAGAAACTAAATTATGTCCATGAAACCTTCCAATAAATAGCATGCTAATGTTCAGGATAATACATGCAAACGCAAATTTAATTAAGGACTTTCTGTATACGAGAAATATGTGTAAATACGAAATAATTTTTAAAAGTCAGACGGAAATTAATTTTGCCCTGTACTCAATTTGTGTTTATAATATTACATAAGATGAGCCTGCTTTTCAGTTCTGTTTCTCTGTTTCTGCTAATTTGTCTCCCGAGTATTGACATCATATGGGGCTATGACGATGATAATGAAAATGTTGTTTATACAAAGTATATTGCTTAGTTGGCACTGAGCATAGCCATATTGTTATATATTACTGTTTGTGTGGTTTCCATTGTCGTAAATTACACATCTGTTATAATTATATAATCCGATAAGGGTGCCCCAAGCAATATTCAATAGCTAAGGTATTTATTGTTCATAAATCGCAATGTGGAATTGAGAAATAAGAACACAATTTGATATTTTCCCACACAGAGGCGATCCATAACTTGAATTAAGTTAAATAATGAACATTCAAAGCGCAATCAGCTTTTAATAAGCTGAAATTTGATATATTGCATGACAATATTGACTAAAATTTTCTCCGGCCGCACATTTCCAGTCATTATAGTTACACCTTACCGAAAAGTTACAGATGCATTTCTCTCAAATCTAATTATGCTTATAAGGTTTGAATTTTGATTTCCTTAATTTTGATATGCCATATGACTATGCTTACGTGAATATATTTAGCTTGACCTAATTAAATAATTAATTAACGATTTTAACCATGTGCTACACTATTGCGATTCACTTAGACTTTTATTATGTTAATTAGGGTGCTACCCCACATATATTTAATTGAAATCGTTTGTGTTGCAGTTATGTCTACCTTGAATCTTTCTATGACTGGACTACAACTGGGTGTTGCACAATGGCTGAATCGCTGATCCGTTACCATAGCGACCATTTATGGTGAGGCTCTCCTTGCTTTAGATAATTACGTGAGTCAAAACAATATATGGCGGGAAGTTTAGATGCAAATGATCCACAATGTTTGTGTCTCTTTTATGTCATGAAAATGGAGTCAGGAAAATATTATTTTGCGCTAAAATGATTAATTATGGTGCATATTTCACAAATTCTTCTACATAACATCAATTTTCTTCGATTGGTGAGAATGCGGGGGCATTTTGTTGGTGAATCTCTTCAACACAACTCCCATGTTGACTAAACTCATTGCTGTCAGAATTGCATTTAGCTATTTAACTTTGATCACAACAATCACAACAAAGCCAATTAATAGGCAAACTTCTTTTCTTGTAGGAAGCTGATTGGATTGATTCAATGAAAGGATATTTACAGTAGATAGAATAGTAGAACTTATGGATGACTTTTTAATGAGGATAGAATTGATGAAGAATTGCCACTAATGATTGCAAGATTTTCTCGCAGAGGTAGTGGCCTTCTCGTTTGTCTTCTGTTGCCAATTCGATTTTCTTTTTTAGTTCGTTACTTAATTGTGTAATCATTTGAGCTTCGGTGGATAAACACTAAAGTACATGCAAAGATTCTAGAGCTCCGTCTACATGCCTATTCATAATTAATATTAATAAATAGATTGATTCACTTGCATACCGCAACTGGCTTCGCTTCTATGCGGTTTATATATTATTCCTTCTCAAACAAATATTTGATTCCCTCGATTCCTTTGATGTTATTTTTTTTGTTTTGTTTGTTTTTGGTTTTTTTTGCATTTTTTTTGCATTTTTTTTTTCAGTTGCTAAACAATGTCTAAGTTAATTTTTGGCTGTTCTAATGTTTCCTTTTTCTTCCTCTCCTCTTTGTGTGCTGAATCTAATTCATTTTAAAACCAGCGAGTAATATCCCAGTTGAACCTTTGCATGGCATTTTTTTTCCTTTCTTGTAATGTCATCCAATTGATTTTTTTGGAATGTTAAAGCGAGACATAAACATGAAGTCGGTCGAAGCCTCATGTATAGAATTGTTTAGGGAGTATTCTAAGGAGAAAAGCAAATGGTCAAGAAAAATTAGTGGAGAAATCAAAGGAGAAACGTCGAAAAAAAGAAAAGAGAAAAAAAAAGAGAGAATTGGCTAAGACATGGCATCGTAATGACTATTATGCAAGATTACGCAAGAACGGTGGCAACCTGGCACAGTAATAGTGCTGGGCCTTATTGCAAGTATTGTTGCACTGAATCGTTTGGGGTTGTAGGAGCTCAATGAAACGCACGAGTCAATTGGGCTCTACTGAATTCACTGTCTTTATTGACGAGCATGCCTGGTATATATACAGGTTAGTGCAGACGGGAGATCCCCTGGGGGATCCCTGAGCGTATCTGCTCAATCACTGTTCAACATGAATTTGTTCACGGTGCTTGAACGAGGCACTACAGTGTAAACTAAAAGATGCTAGCTTGAATAATGAAACTTTGAAAATTAACTGTGACCTTGACCTTCGACCTTTGACCTCATAATTTCAATGGGATATGTAAAACCTAATTGTCCCTGTGTGGTTTGGTGCCATTCGCCCGAGTCGACAACGAAAAGATTTGGGAGAGATCCAAGGAGAAAAATGTTGCCTAAAATGGTTTTCGCCTGACCGATGACAAATATACTAAAATATGCCATTTCCTTCGAGGGCTCGACAGCGTACGCTTGACTCTACTAAGAAAAACAATAAAAATCGAAATAATCATCAGATTACAATTAATTGCGTTAATTACCACCATGACCTTGAACTTGGATATAATTAATTCAAACTCTGGATTTAGTCAGATGGATATGTTAGCAATGTACTGTGTTAATTTCAATGCCCCAACTTGCAAAACAACGGAAATATCGGTCTTTGAGTAAATCATAGTGACTATTATGCAAGATGACGTAAGAACGGTGCTGTTCATCTCGTTGCACTGAATCGTTTGGTGTAAATTACAAAGCCGTAGCTCGTATAATGAATGAGCTTAGGCCGACTCGGCTTGAAACTTTAGAAATTCTGTGACTGTGACCTTGACCTTTGAACTTTATTGACCTCAAAATTTCAACGGGAGTGTAGTTTAATAAAACTAAATTGATCATGTCCCTGAATACTTTCGTGCATTTCGCGCTTTTATTTAAAAACATCGAAGAGAAGTGAACGGCGAACACGGTCCACAAACATAACGCACCTTATCTGAAAATACAAGTCTATTTGTGAGAATCATAACGTCAGTGTCACAAATCACAACGCACATTATCTCTTTCACTGGTTCCGTGGTCATTAAATTGATGATTAATATTTTTTCTGAGTAGTGAAGTGTTAATTCGTCGAAGGAAATGACATATTCCATTATATGTATTTGTCAGTGTACAGGCGAAAACCATTTTAGGCGACACTTGGCCATTTTCCAATGAGATACCACCTGTCAGCACAATTTAAGCAATCAATTGCGTTAATGACCACCATGACCTTGAACATTGAGCTATTTAGTTAAATCTCCGGATTGGGTAAGAGGCTAGCACATGTACTGTGTCAATTTCAATG
>KB299905.1:14932-26212 GCA_000328365.1 Capitella teleta
GAGAGCACATTCACAAACTGACAATATGCTAATCTGGCAACGAATATCGCAGCAAATGGACTTGCGTTTTTTCAGACAATGCTTTGAAAAGAGATTAAATTGGCGTTAGAAGGGTTAGACTGACATCGCTTTGTAAATGATTGCTAGATGAAAAGCACTTTTGCAGCATTCCGTAACAAAGGGGACAGAAAATTTGTGGACAGGTGCTAATTTGACAGTAATGAATAAATAGGTAAAAAATTTGTTTCCGGAATTGATGATGAGCGCTACAAAGAGGCGTCATTTGCATTAAACGGTGAAATGTTATGCTAGAAGTGGCTCCTCTGACTAACGTTTTTGTTGCAAGACAAAACAACACTTGAAAATGACTGCATCGTACTGTGATAATGAAAAGCGAGGGCACTCACGGGAGCTGATGGCATCACGGTTTACAAACATTCCATGACCATTGCATATAAGGAGTTGGTCAAGGTGGTCAAGGTTTGTTCGAGCGTCCTGAAACAGAGGAAAATGGTTACGCAATGAAAAGAGTAATAGTAAAAAAAAAAATACCTTAACAAGACGAATAATATGGTTGTTGGAGGCCATAATGCACCGATTGAGTAGCGGAGTAGTGGCGCTTCGCGCTTCTTATATAAACCCCAGGCACCCCGATTCATTGCGAAATTTATTAAAGCGAACGCAGGAGGAAAACTCGGTACGGATATGTATGTTACGGGTTATGTATTTGTATTTGTTATTTGTATTTGGTATTTGTATTTGTTATTTGTATTTGTTATTTGTATTTGTTATTTGTATTTGTTATTTGTATTTGGTATTTGTATTTGTATTTGTTATTTGTATTTGGTATTTGTATTTGTTATTTGTATTTGTTATTTGTATTTGTTATTTGTATTTGTTATTTGTATTTGTTATTTGTATTTGGTATTTGTATCTTCTTCTTCTTCTTCTTCTTCTTCTTCTCCTTCTCCTTCTTCTCCTTCTCCTTCTTCTTCTTCTTCTTCTTCTTCTCCTTCTCCTTCTTCTTCTTCTTCTTCTCCTCCTCCTCCCTTCTTCTTCTTCTTCTTCTTCTCCTTCTCCTTCTCCTTCTCCTTCTCCTTCTCCTTCTTCTTCTCCTTCTCCTTCTCCTTCTCCTTCTCCTTCTTCTCCTTCTTCTTCTTCTTCTTCTTCTTCTTCTCCTTCTCCTTCTCCTTCTTCTTCTCCTCCTCCTCCCTTCTTCTTCTTCTTCTTCTTCTTCTTCTTCTTCTCCTTCTCCTTCTCCTTCTCCTTCTCCTTCTTCTTCTCCTTCTTCTTCTTCTTCTTCTTCTTCTTCTTCTTCTTCTTCTTCTTCTTCTTCGGCGGCAAAGTTTATGCAAAGCATGAAGATGGCGCATGACATTTAATAACTAAACTGTGAAACGTGGCATCGGCAGCCGATTTCATGTACTCTTTATATTTTTGTATTTTATTCAATTTCTCGGTGAAAATATTCTCGCTTTCTCTTTGCCACAGGAGCACTAGGCCTTCCCCATTCCCCATACCAACCCTCCCTTCTCCCTTCTCCTCCCTCCGTACCTAAATCACCAATATACAAACATACACCCCCTCCCTCGCCTCGACTGAGGCTCTGCTTAACTGTTATGGCGATATAAATAATCATGATCTAGTAAATATTACTCGAAATCTCTTAACTGATACTGATACAAATACCCCTTTTAAACATTCCTTTTACTATGACGTCAGCTCATACACAGAAATAAGCAAGCATAACGAAAACCTCCTCTCCATTTTAAGCCTAAACTGTCAAAGCCTCCATGCCAAATTTACAGAGTTAATGATTTTTATTGAGGTACTAAAAGAACAAAATTCTGCCTTTGATATTATATGTCTTCAAGAAACATGGACTCAAGCAACTACTGATCTCTCACTAATACAGCTAAATGGCTATGCTTTAGTGTCACAATCAGCAACGTCATCCACGCATGGTGGCGTTGCTGTTTACATAAAAAACTCACAAACTTTTGAACGCATCACATCAATTCAAACGGCTACTTGGGAAGCACAATTTGTTCGTATTAATAATCTCCCAATGAAAACCCCGTTAATTATCGGTAATATATACAGACCACCCCACAAAGATATTAATAACCTAACAAATTTCATAGATAATATTTCTCAACACCTTCAATCGTTCCACCACGACTGCATAATTGCAGGTGACTACAATATCGATTTACTAAAAATACATATGAAAAACATCAACAGAAAATATCTTGAATCAATTATATCTCTAGGTTATACTCCACTGTTAACTCCACTGTTAACATTTCCTACTCGATTCTCCACACATAACGCATCTCTCATTGATAACTTCCTTTCAAAAACAGCCAACCCTAAACTCGTACACACTTCTGGCATACTCACAAATAAACTATCTGACCACCAACCTTGCTTCACATGTATACATATCAAAACAGAGAAACCCAAAGGCTCAAACTGGCCAAAATAACCCCAATATTTAAAAAAGGCGATCCTCATGAATGCGGCAACTACCGACCGATCTCAATTTTACCAACTGTATCCAAAGTCTTTGAAAAGATCATCCTCTCGCAACTAAATAATTACTTTGATATTAATAATCTACATTTCAATAGTCAATATGGATTTAGGAAAAAGCGATCAACAGAACTAGCTGCACTCGAACTAATAGACACTTTATCCCTTAAAGTGAATCAAAACAAAACCCCCATCAGTATCTTCCTCGACCTTTCTAAAGCTTTTGACTCACTCCATCATAATATATTATTAACAAAACTGAAACATTACAGTATCACTCAAAACTCACTAACCCTAATTACGAATTATCTCTCAAATAGGCAGCAATATACTCACATAAACGGATCATCATCACATAAAAAAACATTGACAACAGGCGTTCGGTTCTATATTAGGACCTTTTCTATTTTTAAATTATGTCAACGATTTTAACAGATGCACCAAACATTTTTCAATGATACACTATGCAGATGACACCACACTCACAACTACAATAAACACAGCTCACACAGACACTCCAGATGCGATTACAAACAATCTCAGTCAAATTTATACCTGGCTCTGCGCCAACAAACTCGCGCTCAATATCAGAAAGACGAAATTCATGATCTTTCACACACCACAAACGCACATAATACTACCTAATTTACAAATAAATAACATCCAAATTCACGCAACTGAGACGTTCAACTTTTTGGGAATATCTCTAACACACCACCTCAATTGGAACACACACATCAAAAAGATATCTATGAAAATAGCCAGAGTAACCGGCATAATCAATAAACTAAAAAATCATATCCCACAATTCATCCTCCTCACCATTTACAACGCTCTTATAATTCCACATCTTAATTATGGCATTCTACTCTGGGGCCACAACCCAAGTCAGCTGCTTCCTATTCAAAAACGCGCCATTCGAGCAATAACACTGTCCTCTTATAACTCACATACAGACCCACTATTTAGACGTTTGAACGTACTTAAAATAACTGACATAAGAAAAATGTCTGAATTGAAATTTTACTACAAATACACAAACAATAACCTTCCAGAATATTTCCTTCAAAGCTACATTCAAACAAATCGACAAACGCATGCGCATCCTCGCCAAACAAGACACGAAAATATGCTCTCCATCCCATCACATAGACATCACTTTTTCAAATCAAATCTTAAATACACACTAGTGCGCACAGTTAATAATTTACCTCCGCACATAAAATCACTCTGCCATACGCACTCTACCGATACATTCACTAAAAGAGCCAAAGCACATATAATTAACCAATACTCCACAATATGCACTATACCAAATTGTTACATCTGTCACAATCGATAACTCCCCTTCCCATCCAATTTACCACCCTTAGATATGTCAAATTCTATCCATCCGCCATTCTCATCCTCCATTTCTCTAACCCTTCCCCTTCATCCCACTATATCCTTAAAAAAAAAAAAAAGAAAAAAAAAAAGAAAAAAAAATGTTGTTATTATTTACGAGATACAATTATTATAAATCAAATTGCCAGGGATAATTTGTGCATATATCGCTCCACAACTCAACCTGCTGCTAGTGCAGTCGGATTACTGGTATGCAAAAACGAATTTTCGCCAAGGAGAAAAGAAAATGAATTCTACAATTGCAACTCGTATATCACTGCGAATCCACTGCTTGAGCAGACAAATTTTGTACTTAGCAAAAACGCCTTCACGAGCACTCAAGAAATCTCGCCCAACCACCACATGTGCGGCCGAATTGACGAAAAAAAAAAAAAAAAAAACAACTGAGTTTGGACCACAATGAACACAATACTACAATTACAGAACTAGGAACTTGAGCGTATGTCTTAGGCGAATTCACTGACAGTGGATATTACAACAAGAACAAGACACAAGAACAAAATTACATGCAAATACAAATAACAAATCCGAATAACCTCCCACCAGGCGGGTTTTCGCAAACACTGTCTGACACCAAATGTAGTGAGATTGGCAATGGGTGGTTACTCACCAATGGAAGGAGTTGTCGGACTTGTAAAATCAGAGACGAGTTGCAGGAGTACCGTGATGCTTCCACTGCGGTCTTCATTCGTCGTCTGCCGTTCTCTTGTCTCCGTCCAGTGATGGCGCTCTTGTCGCGGCCGGTGGTGGCGCCACGGGTCGCAGACTTGCTTCCCGCCACAATAACAAACTTTCGACAATGTAGTGGAGTCTGTTAGCTCGGAAAATGTGGCGAACCCTGCAAAAAGATGATGAAGCTACCAAAATTTCAGAAAAACTACTAATATGTATTATGATTATTTTTTTTTCGTTGTGTGTTAAACGAGATCGATTATAATGATTTATCGATCATTTACTGGCGATATTTACCGAAGCGTATAATTTCGAGATTATTGTGACGTCATTGAGCGTTTCGACCAATCATGAAGCCCCATTCGCCACGTGCGTGTAAACATGTTTCGATATCTAACATTCGTCTGTCATGCATCCACGTTATTTTGCCGTCTATTTGCATGAATATGGTAAGTTAGACATCCCTTCAATTTTATTTGGTTTAAAATGAAATATGTGATTGATGGAACACGCTTTTAAATCAGTTGAATCATTAAGAAAAACCCCAAATACGGGTACATGTATTAACTCAATTATGAGTGACAGTCATGAGCTGCATGACTACGACACTCGAATATCAATCATTATGATTATCGGTATTACTGGATATGTCATTACTATTATTCAGCATGCAGCGTCTGCTCTCTGCTGTACATTCAAATAAATATTCAACAAATAAAAAGCAAAACCCATACCAATTAAGGAACAAAATAACCGTAATTATTTTTATTCAGAGTCCAATCATCATTAACAGTTTCTCATGGAATGACACTATCAAATAACACACAAAGTGAATAGCAAATTGTCAAAATGAAATCCTGTTCAATATAACTGATGAAAATAATTATGTAATTCACTGAAATAAAATGTTGACAGCATATATATTTTACCCTAAAGTGAGTATTGTTTAGTTTTGTTTTTCTGGGCTGCAACACAGCACAACGGGAAGCAAACCTCAAGGAAATATTGCATGTGTAACCTATTATGTGGGCATTATAAAATGAAAACATTAAATGAAAGATTGGTGTTTTAAATAATTGACCATTCATTGATGAAAAAAACAAAACAAAAAAAACAAACAAAAAACACGTAAAATTTGTGAGTAAAATTAAAAGAAATGATGATCAAAGGTACATGTAGTCATAGTTAAGAGTGCATCATAAATCGTAAAAGCAGATCTTTTTCTCAAGTAGTAACATAAAAGCATGTATTTGTTGGTATATTCCATGGCAAAGTGCTCATGAATATCAAGATTTCAGGATATCTGCAAACGCAAAAAAATATTGCTTCGACTTAATTAGCGCATGCTGCATTCAAAAGATATTTCCACCATGCACTTAGGTCTAGAGCAGATGACTTGGGTCTTCATGTCATTGAGTTTGCAGCATTCCTGAAACAACTTCTGGTGTTGATTATATATCATCAGCTTGAATGATACCAGTTGCTGTCCTGGAAGTGCGTGCACTTATTCAGAGGAGCGATGCTTGGGCTGAAGCCTCAGCTCCAGGGTCATCAAGTCACACTGAAATAAAGTAGCGATACCTCATAGAAATTTATTTAGATCATGGCTAACAACATGTATTTTTTAATGGAATTAGAATTAATGTAACATTTCTCTTTTCAATTTTCAAAATTATTTAATTCAAAATAAATGACATCAATAATTAAATGATTTATAACTATTTCAAGTCAAACATTTTCTTTCCAGAGCAAACAGTTTACTAGGGGCCTGATCGTTACTTACTTGGTTCTTGTGTAGAGTGTCTCAGCATCAAGCCAGGGACGTCAGGTGTCTGCATACATTGGCAGCGCATTCCGTGTCTCAATTACTCGACTGAATTGAAGTGTCTCCCGGTGTCACATCTGGCATGGGGTTTCTGGAATTGATTGAAGAAATCAAATCATTATATTCAAATTGTAAAAGAATTACTCTGTGGATGATGTTATACGAGCATGATTTCTCGTGTTTCCTTCAAAATACTTATTTAAAAATCTATTTTCATGGATACTCCGTGGAAAACTGGAGACATATTGGAGAAACAGAAGCCCGGGGTTCACGCAATTAGCCTTATGCTTGTTGAAGCCTGCGATAAGTTTTATTTTAGGATCGTATGTAATTCGTTATGCTCAAAGTTGTGCCGATTTAAACATCTTATAAACTGATAGAGGGCTGCATAGGTGTTTCATGGAACCAGAGCATACTGGTAAGACATCCTGTGGAACCCCTTCAATCGATGCACTACACCATTCAGTGATTGCCATCTGACAAATAGCCAGCAACCGCTTGTGTGGAAAGGTTAACTCAACTGAATTATATGCTTACCAGTCCGTCAAATCTTTTTGCATTCCTACAGAGGGGCATCACTAGGCCCAAAGCCTCTAGGTCATAGTTTTTTTCAGAAAAAAATCACAACGTCCAATCAAGACCTTTTAATGGCATTATGACTTTGCTTCCTTCTCTATATAATGTGAACTGATGATGCATTATAAATGCTGCTTTTATAGTGTTAAGACTTTTAAGTATAACATCAATCTTCAAAAATACTTGTCAAACTTCAAATTAAAAAAGTAGTTATTAATAAACTGCAACTTCCAACAGCGGAGATAACGGTGTTTGTGTACGAGAATTATTGGACTATAATTCCGGATAAACTTGATGCTTTCGGAATATTTTTGCATCAAACGATTCAGAATTGAGGGCCGATTCCAGCCATCTAAAATTTATTCCTGATCCAGATTCCTCGACTGGAGTTTTATCTATATTTTACTTCCTCTTTGGTTGATCAACTCAACCTGCTGAACTCGGCCCTCTTTTCGGCCAACGTGTGCACAGCATCTGACTGTGTGATCAGCTGACTGCGTGGTTAAAAACATCAACAGTGGTTATAAACATCATCAACTTTCTGTGATCATGGCAAAGGTGACCCTCGCACTCGTTCATGATCTCATCAAGAAACAAACTGAGACATTTATAGCTGAGATTACAAGCCTCCGTGATGAGGTAGCAGCTTTTAAAGCCCAGCTTGCTGCTACCAATCTTACAAGTTCTCCGCAATCAACCCCTGCTCAACCATCATCTTTTGCTGATGTCGTCAAGACATCAATCCCTTGAAGAAGATAAGCGAAACAAGACTCATCATTCAGCGTCTGCCTGAAAACAATCGCGATGTTGCTTATATGCAGTCAGAACCGGTCTCATACAATGAGTTCGATGTAGATTAAACCTACAGCTGTAACTCGATTGGGGAAATCCCACCCAAATCGACCACGTATCGTGAAAGTCACCTTCCCCTCAACGTTTGATGCTCGAACCTTCAGATCCAAAGTTGAAAAGTCCAAGGCAACCATTTCTGACTCTTTTCCAAACATCTGTTGCCGCCCAGCACGTACCCGGGATCAGCAGGCCCGCCATGAAACCCTGGGTCCTGAGGTTTACAAACTAAATCAAAATGCCAAATCTGGATTGGAGAGCTTCAGTCTAAGACCCAATGGTGAAGTCTAAGACCCAATGGTGAAGTCTAAGACCCAATGGTGAAGTCTAAGACCTAATGATGAAGTCTGGAAGTTCTGCAAAAATGAGACAGGGAATTGGAAAAGAGTGGCTGACTGGACTTTTTCCCCACCCCACCAGGGAAACGGGGATGCAACAACAAGGCTGTCAAAGGACTCTACTTGAATGCCAGGAGTATCGCCAGTGTCAATAAATCCAGAAATAAACTGGTCGAACTGCGCCACCTCTTGTCATCATTTAGCGCACATATTCTAGCCATTAGTGAAACATGGCTGACCGATGCCATCTCCGACCATGAGGTCTTACCAGACAGTTTCAACGTCTACCGGAAGGACAGGAGTACAACTCAGCCTTCCAAGAGAGGTGGTGGTATCCTCCTTGCCATCGATACCAACATCGAATCAAATCGCCGTGATGACTTGGAGAACGACTTCGTGATCATTGTGTTTGAGATCATCTGTGAAAGACGCTTCAAAATCGCCGTCATTTTGTGTTACAAGCCACCAGATTCTGACAGTGCTTCTTTTAACGCCTCGCTCACTACGATACTTGACAATGTCTACAGAGAGTTCCAAGATGTGTGTATGCTTGGCGACTTCAATCTGCCAGCAATTGATTGGCGTCATCCCGACCGTTGCTCCCGAGCTACGGATTCAGAGTTTGTCTGTATTACGCAATCTCATTCACTTGAACAAATCAATTTCAACCCCTCTAATGCGATTTAAATCTTCTCTATGACGTAGTTGCACTTGAAGATGCGTTTCCTAGCGACCACAAAGTGTTATATTTCAATGTCGCTCTCTCCTTGCCGATTGTGTCAAAACATACGCGTAATGTTTTCAATTTCAAACGGGCTAATCTAACGATGTTACAAAGTAAGTTAAATCGGTTATCGGAGTGTTTCAATGAGGATCTCGATGATATATCTGTGTGGACATCCTGGAGTGACGATGTGCTCGAGATTAGCAAACAGTGTATTCCGAAGGTCAGAGTTAGATCAAGTAATGACCCCCCTTGTTTTGACTCAGAAGCGCGACATCTAGTCAACCAACAACGAATTCTGTGGAGGAAAGCTAAGCTAATTCCTGTTAATGCATAGAAACGATATAAAACTCCTGAATAATCGAGTTCGCAGTGTATTAAGAGGTAAACATGAGTTCTACATTGAATCGCTTGGCCGTCTCTGTTCTGCAAATCCCAAAAGGTTTTGGTCGTTTTTCCGAATCAAAACCAAAAGTAGCAACATACCGAAGTCATTGAAGAGAGATCAAATTGAATGCTCTGACGCTAAGGGTAAAGCAGAACTCTTTAATGGTTATTTTTGTTCAGTTTTCACGCCACGTGTTGATTTCGTTTTATTACCTACAACAACTGATTCCTTAACTGCTACAAACTCACTACCACCTGTAACCGATTAAGCAAATTAAGCAATTTACTTACTTGTCTTGTTTTCTTGTGCTAACTCGTAGCACCTTTTTAATTTCTTGCTTTTGCGCGCAGCTTCGTGCAAACGAAGCAGCGAGGCAGATTTAAAACTTTCTTCACAAAACTCTGCAGAGAAAGAGTTGTGCTTCTGCCATTTTGTGTAATGAATTCCTTTTCTAAAGTATCCTGTTCTTGTATGCTGGAAGTTTCTAATTTTGCACATTGCGCTATTTTTCCTTATGATTGTACTCTATGATCTTACGTTATGATTCTGCTTACCACGATGCGTTGTGACAAGGCATCGCAAGCTGATGGCCTTGGCTCTAAGCCTAGTGGGAACAAATGTTCGCTGGCGAGATGCCAAATTCTAAATTATTGGCGCATTGCCAAGATCTTGGAACAAATGTTCCTCCAATGGCGTGTCAGGAATCTCTCCTGGTTCTCAATGTATTCTGGAACAAATGTTCCACCAATGGGTGGGCTAAGGCAATGGTTGCTGGCTTTCACCTGCTAAATTTAATTCGTGAACATTTGCTCCTCCAACCAGTTTGCGTTGTTTCTGCATGCTTAACCCACTCAGATGTATAAAGCCTTCATGTCTTTGTTTCCTTACTTCTGATACTNNCTTGAGACTCTTGTATCACTTCTTGTTCACCTTTTGCTTGGAGTCAGATTAAACTCGATTATCAAGAAGTCCGGCTTGCTGAGTCTTTGATCGACTGTAAGTCGTAAGAACACGCACAACCCTGTTGCAGACCCAGTGCGCCTGCAACATTAACCTCTGTTCCAGTGCCCTCGTTTACTGTCGAGCAAGTTACGTCAGTGTTACGAAACATAAACATTAATAAGGCCAATGCACCCAATGACATTCCGTCTTTTGTGCTCAAGAACTGCTCTCAGCAAATAGCAAAACCTGTCACTCGAATTTTTAATGCAAGTATTCGTTTGAGTAAAGTGCCCACACAATGGAAAAATGTTAACGTAGTCCCTGTTTTTAAGAAAGGCGATAAATCTGATGTACAGAACTATCGACCCATATCATTATTGCCGTGCTCTTCAAAAGTATTAGAGAGGTGTGTTGTAAACCATATATATCCATATGTTTCACCTTTCTTGCATGATCTGCAGCATGGGTTTGTTAAAAAGAGGTCGAGTACAACACAATTGTTAAAAGTTTACCATACTGTTAGTCAGATTTTAGGTAATGGAGGCGGATAGCGCAGTGGGTTAAACCGCTGACTACAATCCTATGCCGACCGTGGGGGTCGAGGTCCCGGGTTCGAGACCCGATCAGGCCACGGGCGTTATGATTGTGAATTACAATTGTAATTCTTCGGTGACTCTGCAGTGCTGCCCAACTGCGTAACAAGGCCGGGCGCTGTGTACTACTGTCTATGGTGGTATGCAGGATAAAGAACCCTTGGGTTTTATCGATAAGAGTAGGGGGAAACCCCGGTCCCGGGCCTTTTGTTCTGACGCCCGTATCACCCGAACGGGTTGGGTGGAGCCGTAAAACCCCAATCACACACACAATCACACACACAGATAATGGAGGCCAAGTCGACATGTTGTTTTTGGATTTTAGCAAAGCTTTCGATCGTGTTTCACATGATAAACTCCTGTACAAATTACAGCATGAATTTAATTTCTCCAAGTTACTTCTTAATTGGTTCTATAATTATCTATCAGAGCGC
>KB299905.1:38715-50518 GCA_000328365.1 Capitella teleta
ACATTGCGCCTATGGGAGAATGGCTCCATTGCGAAGTATAGGAGGCAAACGTCAGCTGATGGCTTGGTTTGGCTGATGGCTGATTGGTCCCGTCCCCCTCGTGAAGCTATCGATTTCAGCCAATCAGAGCAGAGCATCTTCGCCATAAAAGGACATCT
The DNA here is from genome assembly GCA_000328365.1 of Capitella teleta. Lineage (NCBI taxonomy): Eukaryota > Metazoa > Annelida > Polychaeta > Capitellidae > Capitella > Capitella teleta. The sequence goes on from KB299905.1 coordinate 38,874, forward strand.
TTGTTGTTTACGAAACGAAAGCGCATGCGTGGTGCACTCTGGCTGACCTTTTTACTGTTTCAAGATGAGAAACATGGTAGGTGTCCTAGAAAATCGCTTGTTAAAATAAGAAAAATAGCGAAAAAATATTTTTTTTCGCGCCTGACTGGTGGCAAAATGATTATTCTATCTATTTCCGAAAATAAAATAAAAAAATATCCAAGGGTTTAGTCGTAGGACACGCTCATATAACGAGGCCCATTGTAACAGATGGGGAACTCGGTGTTTCATCACAGCTGCTGACGTCACGCCTAGTTAGCAATATATCGCCCGCGAAATCGTTAGCGATGATATTCCTTGTGTGGGCCAGGCATAGGAATCATTTATGGTGCATCAAATAACGACTCAAAGTCAATTTTTAACCAGTTCTCCCTCCCTTTAAGTAGCGTAAATCGGATTTGGCTATCTGCCAAGGAATATATAAGACATGGCGAGACATTTGATCAGTGGTAAACGTACCTTACAACATGACTTTTATAAATTGTTTATGATTTTTCCAAAGCTTTATCGAAAACGAAAACATCGCAAACGCGAAATGCGAGTGTATAGTATCGTTGATGCTTAATCATAACGCAACAAGTGCGCTTTTTCCGCTTTACAGTCATAACGTTTTCGCGTCAATGTGTCAGAGTCCTGATATAAAAGGACTGAAATCTTTTGACCTGACCTGACCTGCCAAAGGCAGACAACTTTCAGCGTCGCTGTTGCATCGCCACTTTCGTCAGTCATGAGTCAAGTATGAGCACGAAAAAGAGGCACAAATTTTTTTTTTTAATCCCATCTGCATTGCTCCTGTCTGGGAGGCTCCTAGGTGTAATATATCAGATAATTGAAATATTAAAAAACATACCTGAATTCTTAGATGTAGCTGTAGTAGGTGAGGGTACTGATTTGCTGACATCAATGCCGTGGTGTCGCTTCAAATGGGTCGAGAGATTGGATGTATTCCTGGATTTGCAGGTTACCAGTTTGTTGCAGAGTTTACAAACACCCTCACTCCTTGCCTCACGAGCAGCTATGGATTCAAACCCGAAGTGCTTCCATACATTTGATCGCCAGGTACTTGGGGCATCAATCAGCTTCTCCTTTCTGGTGTTATCGCCGGTATTTGGGACAATTATAGTGGAAATTTCACAATTGTTGTTCTCATCCATTGTGAGTTTGAAGGAGACTGCACATGAATAGCATCACTTGCAGGAAACGCGCGAAGCGAATCTAGTTCAGTTCAGTTCAGTTCAGGCTTTTTAATCCCTAATACAAGAAAAATCAATAATGGCCTAAGAATCAGTTCGTATCGTTCTGGGAACTCTCGGTTCGGTATCGGTTTGATACGGGGCCGAACCGCGGTACACCGAAAACCGAAAATACCGTTTCGTCTCTAGTATTGATCATTGTCTAACGAGCAGACGACGCAACAGCACCAGTCGAAGCGGCCAACTGATCGAGTGTTACACAATGGGTATTGACACCATAGCGCATTAATCCGGCGTCTTTTGACCGGCGCCATCTTGAATCCACTAAGTTTGATCTAAGTTTGATTTAAGAGTTTAGGTGGAGAGGTCACTTAAGTTTTGCATGGTCTAGAGGACTTAAGTTTGTTTCTGGAATCGTTTTAGTCAACTTAACTCCTCCCGAACTTAGTTTTACCACTTAAGTTTCTTTCGGGAATCGGCCCCTATAGTCCATAATCTAATGCTACCTACTTGATTTTGACGTGATAATAACACTTTCGAACCATAAAATAGAGCGATCAAACTTGAATTCATGCTTTGTTGTTGTCATGGCATCCAAGCGTGCTACTTATCGTCTTCCTGAGGTATTCATGTTTGTAAAATGATTGCATTAGTCGTGTAATAATTACAGGGTCATTGGATAACTATTTGTTACTGTTCCAGGAAGCACGAACAATGCGTGACGAAGTCCTTGTATGAAATTGTCATTGGAATGACTGTGGACCGTGATGTTATCAAGTCCCGTGAGTGCCGTTGACGACAGAGTCATTCTCAAGTTGTTTTTTTTTTTTTGTTTTTTTTTGTTTTTTTTTTAGGAAGAAAGCCCTAACACGGTTCACAATGGTCCAGCTCATGGAAACATTCAGTTGTGTGTCCGATCTTCAATAAGAAGGATCCAGCTGAATACACCGACTACCGACCTATTTCTCTCATAGATGTCCCATCTAAGATGCTGGAAACACAAATTGCGCGACACATGACAGGGCAAATAGTAAAGAATGAATACTTACCAAAGAAGCAGTTCGGATTTCGCCCTATATGCACTCATGCTCGGAATTAGTTCTGAACGTGATTGGGAAGGCAGTCCACGTACTCGGTGAATGAGAGAAAACCATTCCACTTACTTCAGACTGACATTGCGAGGGCCTTCGATCGCGTCGACCGAGACCAGCTAAAAAGACGCCTCAGGGAAGCATGGACACCACCACGACTCCTCCATCGACTACTTGCCGACTATTTCAGCAAGCGCACATTCCACGTCAGAACAAGCGCGCACGCTCACAAGACAGGCCCCTGGACGTCGGAGTGGTGCAGGGCAGCTGCCCTGTGATGTGGAATGTCTACTTCGCCATCATTTTTTACTCAACTGAAAACACGGGCATTGGCTTCGCTGATGACCTTAACCTCATCACACAGGACGTCAATGAACTCAGTCGCATAAAGAGCCAAGTAGTGACTGCATGCACCGCTGCTCGCATCACGATGGAGCCATCAAAAGAGACAATGACAACGTTTTTCCTCTCACGACCACTCGACTAGTAGGGGTGCTATTAAACCACAAAATCAATATGGAAGACCACATCACACATGTGATCAACAAGGCACGCATCGCCAAAAGGCAGCTGATGAGGATGCGCCCCTATTGCACACCACAGCAGTTACCATCGCTGTACAAGCCCATGGTCTGGTCTGCATTGAAGCAAGGCAGCGTGTGCTACGCTCATGCCAGCGAACCCCTATACTACGCAAACTACAAGCTTTCCAGCAAAGTACGATCCGCATGCTGCGAATAGAGAACAATAACATCAGCTCCATGGAAACACGCAGGATGACAGCCCACGCTGCAATGATACACAAGCAGACGATCCTACATCGCGGCCCAAACACCATCCAAGAGCTGTTCCCTGCAGCCCCACCTGACCCCCGTTTCCATCTCCGAAGAGCATCCACTTCGCTCCATCCTCACCAATTGCGAATTTCAAGAAGTGCAAGAGACTTGAAAATTTATGATCAATTCATTACCCCCTTTCGGACATTCATTAGTTCCTATTTTTGTTCATTGGCTCTCGAAGAGACAAGACGCTTTTAACGACTCACCTGCAGCGCTGATTTGATCGATCGAATTTTGAATATTGATATACTAACTGTTATCGAAGTGCATACTTCTTGATTCTTTGAGTAGGCAACTTAATTACATGGTGTTTTAAGTGGCCATTTTTTCTTTTATGATAGCAACCTCCACATTTTATAGAAAATTGCCAAAGTAAAACGACTGTTCACAAAAGGCGACAAACATCTCTGCCAAAACTATAGACCAATATCTCTCCACCCTGCCATCGCCAAAATCCTAGAAAAAGCCATCCTTCTTCAAATACAAAAATTTCCCTAATAACCGGAATCCTAAATAAATTAAAAAAACACCCTTCCCCATGACATCCTCCGAACCATCTACAACTTCCTCATCCTCCCTCATCTAACATATGGTGCACTTACCTGATCCAGAAGCCCCCAAATCAATAGCCTCATTAAAATGCAAAAAAAAAAAAAGCCATCCGTACAATAACCAATTCTACATATAATGCCCATACAGAACCTCTTAAAAAATAATTTGCTAAGACTGGAGGATCTGCGAAAACTCCTAGAACTCAAGTACTTTTACAAGTGGAAGAATGGAGTACTTCTGGCATATTTCGACACCTTCATAAGTGTTGGAATTGCAGAGGAGCATCGGTTGCGGGTCCTGTTGCACCGGCATCATTTCTACAAACTGGGTCTCAGATATTCAATTACAAATACAGTAAACTCCTCACCACACAACTTAATAGCCAAATCAACAACTCATTCCTTATCTGCTTTCTCCCGTCATTATAAAAAGCATTTCATTGATCAATATTCGGCACGATGTACCATAGGACACTGTTATATTTGTAATCGTTAATTAATTATGATTATGAAGCATGCAAATCCAAAATGATCACAGATGATAACAAGTAATCATAATAATACACCGTCATTAACGTTAACGATATCACTAGTTTTCATTCATGTATATTCTTGAAATTCTATGTCTGTAAATAAAAGTGCTTCCTCAACCTATATTCGAAATTTCATTGTTGTATTATGATTGTAAGTGTCATTTAACACGATTTCAATAATGTCAAACTTTGAGTCTATTTTTCTCAAAAGTTTAGTTCTTCAAATCCGCCTAGCACTGGAACTTCAAAAATTTATTCCAGCAGTTAGAAACCATTGATTTTGATCAGGTTTAAATCGCCATAATCAGTGAAGTGTATTTTACCTGGGTAATATAAAAAGTCAATTTTGATTTTCATGAGACAAATGCCTACTTTTGGCAGATCCTGACTTGCGGGCGATCTTCACGGGGATCAGTGTCAAAACAATCAACCATTGAACTCATAAGGATTCAATTACCGGTGATTACACTGTGAAAGAGCTCAGGCACGATCTGGAAAAGGGAAGGTCTACCTTTTTCTTTTTTTTTTTTTTTTTTGGCTCAGGGGGGGGGGGGGGGGGGACTCGCGCCCAATTCGCCCAATGGTAAATACGCCACTGGTCTCGGGCCTTCTGTTCTGGCGCTCATATCATCCGAATGGTTTGAGTGGGTAGTAAATGAACCCCCTCATGTTATCTCTTGGTACAGGCCCTTCAGATATCGTTTATGGAATTAACGACATGTATATGATAAAAATTATGTTTTTACTTAAGATTCTGGAATTCAAGTATTTGTTAGTTTTTTCTTTCCGATTTGCTTATGTTATCTTACCATTACAATTATTTAGATGCTTCCATTTCGATTGTTTCCTTATCACTACCTGAAACACTACCTTACGAAATGTCAGTTGTGGCCATGGACACGAGACGTGCAGAACGTTAGCTCCCCATTCTGCCTTGCAACAAAAATATTCGTGGTTTTTCTGGTGTTTTAATAAGGTCAATGTAGTGCGTTGTTTGGACACAAATTCAGAAATTCGGCTCGGCGACGCTGCTCCCTTAATTCCTTGAAATACGCCTTAACCTTTTTCTTTCTTTCTGGGGATGTATGTATATTCTTTCAGGAAGTGCAAACAATACTAGTTGTATGTCGGTCTCGAGAAATTGGCGGGAACTGTGATCCTACTATCATCAGCTACCGTGAGTACCTTTGCTTTCTATGATCAGTGAACCATTACATTTTATACAATACATTGTAATGCAAGATATGCCATCCCAATTATTCATTGGTTGATTGGTTGCTCGATCTCTTCCTCAGTGAGGGAAGTTATAAGCCTGGCCACCGAGATACTGCTCCTAATGGGAAGCACCCCGATTATGCAAGAGACGCAAGACTAGGACAAGCGAGCGTCACACCATACGGCTGATATTGACATGTGGCACGCCGGTCGTCAAGTTTCTACCAAGCCGGGATGGCTTGCTCAATTCTGCTATTGTATGTCTCGCTCTCCAATAAATTGTGTCGCATTCCAATAAATTCAATCTATAATTATTATAGTCGTGATTTCCCCATTTCGGGTAATTTTCGATTACTATTCGGGTAACCGGTTACCCTAAACCTTATTAATTGGTTACCCTAACAGACAAGACGAGATTCTGGAAGGTTGTCTGATATTTTCGATCATTGCGAGAACTCCGCGACGTTATAACGGCCTCCTGACATCTAATTATAAAGATCGTAACGCTATCTGTTCAGATTATCAATGTAAATGAAGTTTACAGTTCGGGAAATTCGACCATTCGGGGAACCAAGTAAATACCTCAATATTTATTAAAATCGGAGTTATCATTGACAGGAAACAATTATGTATTCATATGGGCATTCTTTCCTAACTTTTTTACGCAAACAGAATTGAACATACTCAAGTAACTAAAAGTGAGATCGTGATGTTTATCATAACGTTACTACATACAGTTTCTTTTTATACATGTTTATACAGATATAAGCAACTAAGAAACTGAGAAGTGTGGATTTTACAATGGATCATAATGTAGTAACATGACGAGTACATATAAAGCCGTTCCTGATTGTGCAGAGTGTGTGGTAAGAAGACAGAAGTTGATTTTTTATGTATACTATAAAACCTTTGAGCGAGTGAGTGCTTAGTTTGTCTGAATATTGTCTAGGACTTTCGTTTATTGTTTTTGCTGAGGAATACCTTCATGTTCTACGGAAATATTTATGCCCGAAACGCGGATAGATGATGACGTCAGAGTTTCTGGTATGGTGATTGCGAGTTGATGTAAATATTTGTAAAAAGTCGTTTTGGAAGTAGGGAGGAACATTCCGTGTAGAAATTTGTAACAAAACATCAGCTCTTGGAGCTTTTTGTCATCGTGGATTATAAAGATTTCCAATTTTTTTAATATTGGATCACAGTATGCATTGTATTTAGCGCTGGTTATAATTCTGACTGCCTTTTTCTGAAGTTTCAGAACCATTTCCGGGGTCAAACCCTTAACTAAGAGTCCACGTTTGATTTTTCAATTTATCAGTAAGTTATAAATAATTTTGAGGATGTATTGGGGTACAAAGTTTCGTAGTCAACTCATTACCCCGATTGTTTTTGAGATTTTTGCAGCAACGGACGTGATGTGATCATTCCAGGAGAGATTGTGGGCCAGAACAAGACCAAGGTAAGTAAATGTCGAAACAATCTCGACATCTTTCCCGTTAAGGCTGATTTTTGGCGCCTCAATTTTCTTTTTACGAGTGTGAAAAATCATAGCTTTAGTTTTACTAACATTGATTACGAGTTTATTGGCCACGTCTGTTGGCAAAATCTCGGCGTCATTTCTATGCTATTTTATTGCACATTTGCCCATAAAACATAAATTTGATTTCTGCTGCTTTGTCTCTGCAATATGAAATAGTTTTTAGTGAATATTGCTGTGTGATCGGTAAAATACGTCGATCAAATGACCATGCATGCTCACACATAATAAAACAGGACCGACATTCATGTAAAATTTAATACCAATCATATCCATCGATAACAGCCGATATTGGCCCAAGAATTGAATACAACTAGCAAACGAAGAAGGGAGAAAATAAAGAAATAGATTTATTGGTTAATATGGTTATATGCACATCTGAAAGAACAACTATGATATAGATCTCATCGGTGTGTCGCTCAGCCCACATGCAACTGCGCTGCCTGAGGAAGATCAAGCGTTTTGTCAATCGTGAAGCCCTCGAGACATTCGTCCATGCTTTCGTGACATCCAAACAGGACTAATGTAATTCCCTCTTCATTGGAATCCCGCAGTGCCGACTCATTAGGCTGCAACAAGTACAGAATTGTGCGGCGCGTCTGCTCACAAGTGCCAACCGTCGCGATCACATTTACCCCATTCTGCGAATGCTACATTGGCTCCCAGTGGAGCAAAGCACACGTTTCAATTCGGCCTGGTGATATACAAAGCCGTAACTGGTGACGCACCGCAGTACCTGTGAGACTTAGTTCATGTCAATGTACGAACACTTAGATCCAGTCATGAACTACATCTCCGCGTTCCATTCACTCGCTCTCACCTTAGTTATACTGGACCTTTCCTTTTTAATTCTTTACCACCATATGTCAAGCATGCACGAACTGTTGAGGTTTTTTGATAAACATCTTAAAGAGAGGGAGAACTGGTTGAAAATGGACTTTGAGTCGTTATTTGATGCACCAAAGATGATTCTTATGCCTGGCCCACACAAGAAATATCATCGCTAACGATTTCGCGGGAGATATAATGCTAAATAGGCGTGACGTCAGTCGCTGTGATGAAACACCGAGTTCCCCATCTTTTACAATGGGCCTCGTCATATCACCGTGTCCTGCGACTAAACCCCTTGATATTTTTTTATTTTCTTTTCGGAAATAGATAGAATAATCATTTTGCCACCAGTCAGGCGCAAAAAAAAAAATATTTTTTGCTATTTTTCTTATTTTAACAAGCGATTTTCTAGGACACCTACCACGTTTCTCATCCTGAAACAGTAAAAAGGTCAGCCAGAGTGCACCACGCATGCGCTTTCGTTTCGTAAACAACAAAGATGTCCTTTTATGGCGAAGATGCTCTGCTCTGATTGGCTGAAATCGATAGCTTCACGAGGGGAACGGGACCAATCAGCCATCAGCCAAACCAAGCCAACAGCTGACGTTTGCCTCCTATACTTCGCAATGGAAGCCATTCTCCCATAGGCGCAATGGTAACCCCGATATTCGGAATGCATTATTTCCTTACGCTTGCATCCAGGCAGGGTGTTCTTGGCACGGAATGCTGTCAATTGGTGCTATGAGTCAATAGAACATCACTTAAAATTTAGTTCCCCATTGCTTTAAGACCTTTTCTCTTTTATGTAATTTCATCTCGTATATTACATTAGCGTTCAGAGCAAGTATTTGGATTTTACGCCATAGAAAATAAATTTTCCTTTTTCCCTTTTCATAATTGCGATTATTAATTAACCACTGAATAAACAACATGGTCATGGCCGGTGGTCTCGGGTTGCCTTAATACTACATGCATGGCTCAATATCTATATGGGGTATATTGTATCGCTTTCTTAAACTGATTTAAATGTCTGTTAAACACCAGGAGCAACTAAAAGTAGATTGCTTGGAAATCCTTTTCAACAGGTTCACCGCTACTCACACCCCAACCATTGTCCATCCCACATTTAAATGATCATAAATTCACAATGCCAATCCACATGATAAGAGGATAACAATGGGAACATCGGTTTGCGTTGCATTTTCTTGGCTGGTGGCCACTCTATCTTCTGATTGGTCGAAATGACTTGTGATAGCATTTGTATAATATGATCACACATTGTCTGGTTAAATTTCAACCAAAATTCCCGAGCTAACGCCAAATTCACGAAATCTATACCTTAATTAATCATTCCAGTGCAACATAATAATTACCTGATATCATTTACATCGTGTAAATGAGTCACGAACAGCGCATATTCAGAGGTTCTAATTCTCCCGCCAAATCGATTTGGTTCACATATTTGCCGCTAGTAGACCTGCAAAAAAAAAAAAAAAAAAAAAAAAAAAAAAATTCCGAGTCGACCCATTGCAAGGGTAACTACGGTTCAACATAAACGATTTGGCTTCGTCGCCTCGAGTTAGAAAATGATGCTACAAATTTCAATATCTGAATTGAGTTATAGGGTTAATAACTTAATTATAATAATATAATATTTATTTCACATACACATGTACATGCAATGCGACTTAAAAAGAAATTGAAATCTATTGCTGGGTGTTAAGCACTTGAGAGATTTATGAAAAGACGTTTGAATCGACTGATTCTCACTCAATTTAACCATAAAAAAAGAAGATAAAAAACCCATATAATTGATTATTTTTGCCAATGTCTGGACGATTGTGTGGGTCATGGAAGTTCACCTCATTCTCAGCTGACCCAGCATAGCATTCAGCTAATTATGTTTGTGTTGTGTTTTTTTATTCGATCAAGTGTGAATTACACGTATTAAAGTCGTAATTGAGCACACTTTGATTTGTTCAACATTAAATGGAATTGCGTTGAAGAAAAAAATATACAAAAAAAAAATACAAAAAAATACAAAAAAACGTCAGTACCCTATCTCATTAAAGAAGCACTTTGAAGCCGCGAATGGCTCAAAAATGACAATATATATGTCCTGTGCCCAAACTGAGGCACACAATTTCATATTTTTACTTGCGGAAATGTTTAAGGCATCGTTTTAAGTTGCCGAATCGCACTCATTCACGTATTATTTCTTTTCTGTTATATAAGCGGACTTTGCTACTCAAATCTTAATACGTTTTGGAAAATTTTAGAAAAAGTGTTAGTAAGAATTAAGTGTTAGTAATAGTAAGAATCGAATTGTATTTTTTTGTCACATTTATCTATTAATAGCTTTTCAAATGCTGGATCAAATAGCCGCCTATTAATGTCAAAATTACACCTGAATGAAAACAACAATATTTCGAACAATGACATCAAAATTAATCTTTCTGAAAGCTCGTTCAGCTCCATCGAGGCTGCATGAAGAGTTTCGCTGATGTAAGTGCCATAAAAAGTGCCAGAGAAAGAGAGTGAGAGGAACTGAGAATAAGAAGTGCTAAAATATATTAAAAATGTACATTTACACCAAGTAATATTAATAATAACATATTAATAATAACAATATTAAAAAGTATTAGGAAAAAAAAAGAAGAAGAAGAAGAAGAAGAATAAAGCCCATTGCATAACTCAAATGATGCAGGATTCTGCGCTGTACATAATATCATCATTAGTTATCATTAGATTTGAGCTGACCTCACAACAGTATTTAATCCGTTGCGTTTAAGAATCGGCTCCAGTTGCTTGAATCCTTCTTCAGTCAATGATTTATCCCTTTGGTACCTCGATTTAAATCGATGTTATTTTATGTAACATGCAGGTTACTAACATAACACCAATTTTAAGTGGAGTGACAAAGAATTCCAACTATAATGTTCATTGTTTTACTTTTAGCTCAGTATGCAATGCAATTCAAAAAATCCATTTTAAGTATGCATGTACATCATGTTCATCTAGATCGTTTTCAAGAATCAGCTGTGAATAAAACTATCTGACGCCAAGTTTATGTTTCTGAACTCTTGTTTCCGTTGAGAAACTGACAAATGCTCATCCATGCGTATGAAATGGTATATGAAAACATATTGAATATATAGGTATGAAAAGATGACATCGAAAGAGGCTGCTTTTAATGCAAATCAGTCAATGGAACATAAAAATCAATGCAAGTGGGATGTTTCTTTCGCCTTTCTTATGGTTGGCCAACGTCATATAACCCCATCACATAACCATATATGATATATATCTAATCAATGGTTCACTGCCACGTCGACATCAAAACAGGGGAATCCCGTTATTTTTATTCAGGGCGGTTACCGATAATTATTGCCATTTGATCATCGAAGTGAGAGCAAGAAGCCGCCTTGAAACAGAAGACGGACCCTGGTGATATCTTTCAAGTAAGTATTTTTGTGGACAGCTGTTAACTGCAAACACCGCATCTGGAACTTAGATTATACACTGTGTACAGCCTTTACATGCAGTGATCAAGGCTCACTATGACTGGGAGAGTACGTCACTGTACATGCATGTATTGGGCGGGGAAATATTCAAAATGATATTTGAGTGCTAGAGATTGTCAATTCAATTTCAAGTTTGAATCATCTGAGAATGTGAGATACATGTACACTAGTATATGCTGATCAAGTCAACTGGTCAGTGACTGACTGATTGGGTATCACTCAGTTACCGTGGAGTGGGAACAGGCCACAGGAGAGGGGGCGGGGGGGGCCTAGGCCAGTGCCCCCCCCCCCT
>KB299905.1:51018-61575 GCA_000328365.1 Capitella teleta
TTCATATGCCACTGTCGACTGGTAGATATTGAACAAGATGGCTCCTGCGAAAAGTAGAAATATTTCTTCAGAATTAACGGATTACTCATTTAATCAGTAAAGAAAACAAAAGATTTTTCTTAGCATCATGTATATGTATAACACGTATCTTTATTGATTTCATCCTCTAAATCACCATCAATAAAAAATCCACCGCGAATGCTAGTATGTTAATTGTAGAAACTATTCCTTCGACTGGGAGGGGAACCAGCATGGTATAGACTACAGGGTAATTGAAACTGGTTCATTCGAATGCGCTCTCAATACTCAGTATGCATATTTATTAAGGTACATCAATTTTCATCGGCCGTTATATGCATCCGTTATGTACCCTAGGATTTCCGCCTTGTGTTCATTTGCCTCCAGGCTTTGAACAAAAACTCACCGAAACAGTACTTGCAATTGAAGTATTGAACTACATGCATGCACATGTTTCTCCATTAGGTCTTCGCCAATTGCATAAAGTCGATTATCACATCTTATTTTTCTAATAATGGTAATTGGTTGAGAGCAGATTTAATTCCTTGTCCTCATTTTTCTTTGCTTTCTTTTGCAGGTGCACCACCAACACTGGCCACCGATTTCCTTCGAACATTCTGAAACATACCGGTTGAGAAGGCACACACTTCGCCGTCAAGTTTGGAGTCATTATCTAAAGAGAATTCAACAAACATGTCAACCTCCATCAGCATGCCCTCCCCAACCAATGACAGCAATGGCTGTAACTGTAAATGGCGGAGGAAACTTATCATGGCCATAATTCTCTGGGTTGCGCAAGCCATTTATCAAGCTGTTTTTACAAATATTTTGTCCTCCCTGGACTTCCTGAATCTTGCTGGCATCTGTGCCAAAGACGCTTGTATTTGCGGAGTTCTCAGTTTGTTAATAGATCCATGCATAGATCTCATTTTCAGATGCATGAGTTACTCAGATGAGTATTGTATGTAACATGCAGGTTACTAACATAACTTGTTGCGGAATTCTTAGTTCAGCTGTTGGTGGCATTACAGTGTATCTCCTGAAGTAAGCATATAATCATTTGGTGGCGTGAATTATGTAAATATGGCCGATCTTGTTTCACGGTGAAATGTGAACATTTTAAATGTTGAGCTGCTCTCTTTGTCGAGAGACGCGTCCGTTTGTATGTGGTGCAATGTACATAATGGGAAGGAACAATTTACTCCAGTTAATTGAAATCCAATCTGCTGTCAACAACGGATTCAATAAACAATGATATGAATACACGTATAAAATACATTACGCAATGTTGGCGTTGTTGACTTTATATTTGCACGTGCACACCCATGGTGATCTGTTCACAAATCGCAGCAAGGGCAGGTGCAAGGTCCAATCACCATTCATTGTTCACCAGGTCACCTTTGAAATCAAAAGAACAAAGACGAGCAGAGGGTCAAAGGTCGCAGAACAATTCACCCTCGGGTGTCACATATGACTCAAAACCCCGTCCACCTTGCCTCAAGAACACTGTCGCCTCCCTTAGTTAATTATTTCCCCTCCAATCCTCACCATTCCGAGCATCTCTTGATGAGCAAATCCAGGACCACAAGCAAAAAACGCCCGCTGTTATAACACACAAATGGAATAAAAGTCAAGCCACAAAAGTGCATTGTGATTCACATCCTAACATGTTTCATATTCAATCAGCAATCAATTAATTAGAAAACCAAATCAATGAAGCATCAAACATCAAGTATATTGTGAGTGGGTGCAGAAACGATGTCATTGGTTTGACAGACTTCTTTTTGCTCCCAACATTTATCCCGTTCTGAACTGAGTGCAACAAATGTGTAATAATGTTACACTCAAACTGCATTAAACTGGAACACATTGTGCCCAATTTGTTTTGGGCCATATGTCTGTTGCACTGTCTTATTGTTTTAAGTTGCTTGGTGACCTTGACCCATCGTGGTACATCATAATTATAATTCCCTCGTATGAAATTTTCAATATTAGTCCAACAAAATTGTTTCATCTGATTATTATGATGTATATTTTGTCTGCTACTCATAATAATTATTACTTATTACTCAATCGATTATTATTCCCATTACCACAGCTAAACATGTCGGAAATTAACTAATAATTAGTATTAATATTATTGCTAATCTGGAATATACTTTAGTACGAATTGCCAGTTAAGTTAGTTTGTCAAGTCTGAGTTTAATACACTTCACGAAGGTGCATTTTTTCTTCTCTTTAATAAATTTCAGAGTTTACAATAAATGTACACATTGATAATATAAAGATAAAGATAAAGATAACTTTATTGGACCCGAAGGGATGGTTTTGGCGAATGGCAATGATGAGGTGATGGATGATTAACTTGAGTTTATGAGTCGAATGGAGGATGGCACGAATGTTTTCTGGTATCTTATGGTGTTACACTTCAACGATCGAAGTCGTCTTCCAGAAGGCATGAAGCTGTAGTTGTCCTTCAGTGGATGATGTTGCTCACGTATGATCTTGTTTGCCTGTTTCTGTGTTCACACTGCACTGATAGAAGACAGGCGGCGAACTCCTGGTTGGATGTATGAAGTCCAGGTTGCGGTTGAACTTGTCCTAATGTTCAAGATATCTTCTCTTGAATAGTGGATCATATTAATGATGATTGATGATTGATGATGACAGTGAGACAATGGTAGAATATAGCCACAGCCTTGTCGCCGACGAGCAGCGCCAAACACACAAAGTTGAACACGACGGACACGTACGATTTTGAGATCATCGGATTCGTCGTGAAGAGACGCACACGATGATTATTACGACAGGTTCAGGTGATCTCAAATGCCTGAACAGTCCTCCAAAAACAACAAATCAGACTCTCGTAAAATTTAAATTCCGCCTTTCCTGTCCGTCGTCATAGCAACGAGATATCAATTTAATTTCACACATTAATATTATAATTATATATTATTGGTTAAACAAAAAGATAACAAGAAATTAGAAAACAAAAGGAAAGAAAATACAGAGAAAGAGTGAGAGAGGAACTAAGAAGAAAAAAAAAACATGCAAAAAAATAAATAAAAAAGTGTAAATCACAACCATAACGTAGACAGGTCCGCCTCTCTTATCGATCCATTTGTGCGATGTGCTCAGCGGTCAGGAATTCCAAGAAGGTTTTATGAGTGAATTGGAATCTTACTTCTTCCTGAAGGCGGCTGATTGCGAGTTCTTTGCTGAGATAACCTACTTGACAAACTTGTTCGAAATTCACAACCTTCTTGGAATCCTTCTCCCGGACAACGGTTTCGTTTTTTTTTTTTTATGAGCTTCAAAGGCAAACTGATAGAGTGGACGGAGGAGCGATTCCTCAACTTCCGCTTCAGTGAGGTCCATTCGTTCACTTGCTTTGCGTTTGATGATGTTGTGGATTGCAGTGTACAGTGCTGTTCGGGTGTTCAATCGTTGTACTAATTAACATCCGAAATTCGACTAACTTAGAAATTTACAAGAAATAAAGCTACTTGAATGCGCTCGATGCCCAACAAACAGCCGAGTGCCAAAGCAGCGTTGCGCGGGGCCAACTGGCCTTCACTGGATGTAGTATTACTCTGCGCTGTCAACAAATGACTCTTGGTGCTGTCGGTCAGCCGCTATCAGCCGATCACTATCATCAGTGGCTCTCAGCTGATTCAATCCAAGTATCAGTATTAAAAGAAGTTATCATTCGTACAAGTCTTTATTTTGTTTATGGTATTGTTTATGTACTTACTCTGAGCTATCTGTGGAAGTAGATTTTATTCGGTTTACTTCATTAAAATTAATTTAAGGATTTATGCCATACTGTATGTATGCCCATACATATACATGTACGAGGGTTGTCCCATAATATATCGGACTGACATACGATGTGCAGTATACTAGTACGTTCTAGGGTTAATGTAAAATATTCCTTCATGAGTACATGTAGAAGAATTTTAAACCGTGAGTTAGCTGACGAAGACCCTTTGCACTTTGCTTGTAATCTTCACATTAATTCGCAACCTCCCACGTACTGCTTATGGTCTTGAATGGATTGAAATCGTCTCCCTCTGATTTTATTACCGTTGATTTACAGTCATTGAAATAATCTGTCATTGCTTCACCTCGTTCTAAATTCCGTGCTTATGTAACAATGAATCCTTCACTTTGTACCCACCCATGGCAGCCTATGCTGCTATGTCATATCCCCATTCTAGTTTGCCTGAGTTTTATCGCATCTCTTTCACCCGCTTCAGGTTGCATGATCGCCCACAATCTGAGAGTTGAAATTGGTCATTGGACTCGGAATCAGGAGTGCGCCCAGAACCTCTCTGCTACCATGAGCACAGGCTGAACGTAACAACCCCTCCCCCTCCAACGGTTGTGTTTCTCGAATCCAACAGATGGCATACATGCAGGAGAGGAATTATATTTTGCCTGCTAGACAGAGCCCTTGACAAACAGCTGAACTTTAAAGAGATGCTCTAGCGCACTTTGAAAGAGGTCCCTGCTGATCCAGTCTTGATCCGTGTAAATAGATCGACTGACGGTGCACAATTGCTCTGCCTCTGTTGTCTTTAATGATGGTGTAGCCAGCCGTCAGTTGTTAGGATCACTGGTGATGAATTAATCAGCAGGTAGTCTAGGGTAGGTAGGCCAAGGCCAGGACGTCAGGGTTGTGCTCTATGAGTTAATATCACCGACTTCAATTGTCAGGCCCACTGACCAAAGTCCCAGCAAAACGAATCCATTTTTCTTTGCCACTCTTCTCGTGGATATCATGTTGGATGTTGGTATTGGACGGTGCTGCAGTGTCAATGCGCGGATGAATAGGAAGGTATCGCGAGACAAGGCAATTCAGAAAACGTTGAAAAGAGATACCAAAATCCCCCCTCACAAAAAAAAAAAATGAATAGAGGAACAAGGAATGAGAAAAAAAAAAAAAAAAAAAAAAAAAAAAACCGACACAGGCAAATGGGCCCCGAACGAGCATTATGAACTGTATATCTATTGCACGGCGCTGCATTAAGTACAATCCATTTGCTTTGTTTGATTTCATGAGATCAAGATCAGTGAATCATAACAACAGCACTCGCAAACAAAAATATTCCGTTCATATCGCATTACCTGTTAAAGTGTACGATACACAGCGAGCGGTAACTCATATTGGACGAAGCCTATCCAGGGTCCGGGGCCCTGAAAAAAAAAAAAAAAAAAAAAAAAAAAAAACCAGCAGAAAATATATCCGAATATTGGGTGCACTCATTTGAATCGGCATCAATGTCAATAATTAATTTTATTGATAATGGGCTAGCAATGTTACTTTTTTTGTCCTCTCCGAAACAATAATAAATTGCACTCAGGATGCACTTAAAATCCTCCAATGTAAAGTTTGGAAGCATAATAATATCGATGAATTATAAATTATAATAATATCGATGAATTATAAATTATAGTGACGCTGAAGATATAAGAATGCCTCAGCCAATGAAGACAATTTTTAAAAAATCTGGCATTTCACGGTAAAGTTTGGTAAGAACTTGTTTTTGAATGTATCGAGCTGGAAATGGGATGCGATTCGGTCGAATCATTTCGTTCTAGAACCTGGCGGGTTAAGGGCTCGACGGCTGATCTTCCCCCTTTGCAGTACAATCGGACGATGATCGCTACCTTCGTCACAAACATTCCATTTGCTATGATAAAAATCGTAGTTCGGATGCCAGTAATTTCACCGAAGGAATTGCTCTCTTTGATGAGGCAGGAGAGCGCATCGAGTGCAATCCTCGCGTACACAGCGAAGAAGAATCGAGAATGATGTTTCAACAGGAAGACGTCGACGCCGAAAATGGCGAGCATTTCCAAGAGAAGAGCAACCTGTACTGTTAGGGTGGCCGTGGGCTCAGAAACGCCAAGGTTGTAATGCAGGATCATGGAAAAGTCCACCAAAGCCACGATGTTAGCCCACGTGGCAAAAAGTCCGATGAAATTCTGAACGAACATCCTCACAATTCTAATGTCCTTCATATGACCGTCAAATAACAGATCTGGACCGAATACGTTCAGCGAATTCAAGGAAAGGCCAACACACGTGAAAAGCAGAAAGGAAGAGACGAACATCACGATGGTGCCTGCGATGATTTCGTGTCTGTCCACGCAGACCATCCAGACGAAATTCAAGAATGAGCTGATCGAAAACAATAAGCAGATCTCTGCCGATATAACAGGCGCTGAGATGCAGAATGCCTGGCCCTTGTATCTCCGAAATAGGCCAGAAAACCCGTAGATAAGCCACGGTATTTGAAAGAGATAGACGAGGAGCCAGTTGGAGAGGGCGTCCACCGAGATGGTTCCAGCAACCGCCGTCCACAGGAGTGCATCGCTCGCCTTGTTCGTAAACAGATCTGTCGAAGACAAAACAAATAAATCAAGTCATGTCGTCAAACAATTGAAATAAACGTCAGAAATTCTGAAATCGATTAACAGGCTCGATGAAAGAAGCACGTGTCACATAGAATTAAGTATTACAAATTTGTCATAATCACGTTTTTTGTGTTATCATCATCGTGATTTGTCAATCACGAGCATGAAAATAGTAAAAAGTCAATAAAATATGAATGCGGGTGTGATTTATATGGGCGCAACACATAAATAACACAAATAACATAAATAACATAAATAACATGGATCGTTTATTACAGGAGATTATATGTGACCCCTTGCAACGAAACCTGCACTGAGTCGCTGAACATATTATTCCCGAGAAACAAGGATGATGAAATAAAGAAACATGATGGTGAAATAAAGAAAAATATCCCATCTTCAAGAAAGAGAGAATTAAAAAAAAAAAAAAAAAAAAAAAAAAAAAAGCAGAGAAGCATAGAAGACTTCTTGTTTGACTTTCTTCAAATTCGTTTTCACTGCATTATAGCAAACGGCTTATTTTCACTACCACGTACAGAATAATAATAATAATAATAATAATAATAATAATAATAATAATAATAATAATAATAATAATAATAATAATAATAATAATAATAATAATAATAACAACAAATTTATTTTATAAAGCGTAAAATCCATAAAAATGCTCTAAACGCTCTTTACATAAAAAACAATAATGACATGGATAAAAATGAAATTAATAAAACCAAAGTGAAACACTTATAAAAAATCCTGATAACATTCCGTAAAAAGAAGAGTTTTTAAATGTCTTTTAAAAACAAATCGCATTTTCAATGGCTCGTAGATTGAGTGGTAGCGAGTTCCACATGCGGGGGCCAGCCACGCTAAAAGCTCGTTCGTAAATTAGTGAAGAATTTGTAAAAGGAATATGTAAAAGATCTTGATCGACTGATCGTAAAATTCTTTGAGAGCTTTCCTTCACAATTAAATGACGTAGATAGAGTGGGCCAACTTGGTAAAAACATTTGTGATTCAATAAAAGTATCTTAAATTTCACTCTGGCCTCAACTGGCAGCCAATGCAATTGAAATAAAACCGGGGTAATAGACTCATGCCGAAGCGTGACTGTTAAAATTCTCGCAGCAATATTTTGCACTCGCTGGAGTCGTTTGACATAAATGGCAGGCAGTCCTAAAAATAGTGAGTTACAATAACCCAACTTTGACGATATAAAACAGTGTATTAATTTATCGAGTGTTCCGTAATCTAAAAATTTCTTAATCCTGTTCAAGTTATGAATATAAAAATAAGACACTCTGCACACATGCGTAATAAAAGCTTCCATAGAGACAGTGGAGTCCACAAGAGCACCGAGGTTGCGCACAGGGGTAGGAGATGGGGAGATGGATTCTCCGCCGATGACATTTGAGCGCTGCAGGTCATATGCTCGTGCATCGTGTCTAGAAGAAAGGACCAGGTATTCTGTTTTATTGCAGTTCATCTTCAGTTTATGATAGGACATCCACTTTTGAATATCTAGAAGGCACTGTTGCATGATGGCCAGCGCATCAGTCATTTTTTCAGGACGAAAGGGTAGCCACACCTGGGTGTCGTCGGCGTAAAAATGAAAACGAACACCATGATGCCTCAACACACGGCCAAGTGATGCTGTATATAGCGTGAACAGCAGAGGGCCAAGGACCGACCCTTGAGGTACACCACAATCCAGCTTCTGTCGATGCGATGCAGCGTCCTTGATGACTACCTGCTGTTCGCGATCATGAAGGTACGATCGGAGCCAGGCAGCAGCAGTTCCTTGTACACCAAGTCGTGTGAGCGCCTCCTCCAACAAAACATAGTCCACTGTATCGAAGGCTGCACTCAGGTCCAGTGCAATACAGCCTGGTGGGTGCCAATTGAGCGCTCATTGGGCGAGAGATGCTCATTCGGAAAACACAAACCTATTTTGTACCTTTCTGTAACTGATAATTATGCATGACAAGGGTGCAATCATAAAAAATAAAACAGATGATTCTTTGGTTTATCGACAAAAAGGCAAAGCAAAAAAAAAAATCACACGTTTTCAATATGCCCGCATTGCAATCTGAAAATGTTCATGGTAATGAACAGAGAGTTTGTTGATGCTGTTGGCACTTTTAACAATACAAAGTGGGTCAAAGGTGTAGTCTACCAAATCCAACTAGGACAACTATCTCTGAGTCTGTGTTGTGTATGCGAAGTTATGCTGCATATTATTAATGGTCAACGGTCAGCACGTGCATGTTATGGAGAAATGCGGGTAGCTCATGACATTGCAATAATATGAATAATTTAATGGCATTTAAATATAAAATATCAAAACAATGATGGCTTCTCCTCGTTATGAATAGGAATAAAAGATATAATAATTATACGCTTTCTTCTCAGAACGTATGTTTTTAATTTATTGTTTATATATTTCTGATTTCAATTCTTCGGTCAACCATATTGGGCAAATTATGACATGTATATTGTTCGTTATTCTTTATTGATTTTTTTTTTAATCTCACTAGGTGGGATGGTGTGCGCGTGTGAGTAGGATCGACCCCTGGTTAGTAAACCCTGTTACTTAATGTATCAAGATTATATAATATTATTAGACCAACATGAGATTGGCGCATGGATGATTTAAATAATTCAACGGCAAACGTGTATCCATCGCGCGCCACGAAAGAAACCGGCTATGCCCAAGATGAATGCAGTAATGACTAATATATGACACACAATCATTACAAGTACAGATAACAGGCTTCGTACCTCATTACTAAACCGATATGAAAATCTCACCTGAGAATCCGTTAAAGAACGCACAAATTATGACCACATCAGCCAACAAGAGCGCCGATGTCCCCGCCAACAGCACGGCATACGTTTTTGGCGTTGTCATGGTTACGCACGTCCAAACATGACTGCTGACAAGCATGTCGGTGGACCTACGCCCCACCTCCTCATTGCGCTGTGATGAAGTGCTTTATATAGAACGAGTAAAGAGCATTAAAGTAGGTGAGCACTTTAACGATTGACGTCAACGATGACGAAAAAAGGTCTTACACATAGAAACATTTGATGTTATTTATGCAGGCGGCTGATGAGAGGGTATATGGGCAGAAAAAGGGGAAATGTATATATAAAAGGGCTTTTTTATTTGCTAAATACCGCGTTCATGAGTATCGGATGGCTAAGTGCCAAGTGGAACAGGCTAGGATTTTGAATGCGGGGTGGAGTCAAAACGCAAAAATCACACTTTGGATGGCATGATGATTTTATTGAAAAAAAAAAAAAAAAAAAAAGAAAGGCTAAAAATTGCTCTCAATATGTTATTGGGGTTCTTGTCGCAACCTGAGGTCTCCTGGGTCGATCTTCCTCTGTCCCTATGGTGGTGAGGCGTANACAGAGGGTGAGCAGTGGAGCCCTGGCACAGCTAAAAAGCGCGAAACAAGTTGTACAGGAACGGTTATCGGAAATTTTTGTTCTCAAAATTCATATGAAATATTCATAAAAATAGATATTATGTGTTGATTCTTCGGTACCAGTTTGAAAAAAAAAACAACAAAGAAACAACAAAAAAAACAAAAAAAACAAAACAAAACAAAAACAAAAAAACAAAAACAACAAAAACAAAAAAACAACATCAAAAACAAAAACAAAAACAAAAACAAAAACAAAAACAAAACAAAACAAAACAAAACAAAACAAAACAAAACAAAACAAAACAAAACAAAACAAAACAAAACAAAACAAAACAAAACAAAACAAAACAAAACAAAACAAAACAAAACAAAACAAAACAAAACAAAACAAAACAAAACAAAACAAACAAAACAAAACAAAACAAAACAAAACAAAACAAAACAAAACAAAACAAAACAAAACAAAACAAAACAAAACAAAACAAAACAAAACAAAACAAAACAAAAACAATTAATTAAATCGAGGTGGCGCACAAAGGAGGCCAGAACAAGAGGGACGGGGGCTGGTGTGAGGGTGAAATGAAAAATGTTAAAATTTGAAATTAAAATAATTAACACTTTTACTTTAAAGAACACATACTACATGTATTGTGATATAGGCTTCGGCTTAATATACCAGTAA
>KB299905.1:61625-88039 GCA_000328365.1 Capitella teleta
GCTCAATCTACTTTGAGAAACAGCGGAAATTGAAATCAAATTCATGCCGATTCCAAGCGAACCCAAATAAACGAGATGCGCCGTATTGGAAGCCTGATTGAAATTCCACAAATCGAAATACAAACAGTAAGTGATCAAAATGTGATGAAAGATGAAATGTAGTCAAATAATGTCAAATTGAAATATGAAGATGCAGACGACTCCGCATTAATGTCCACATTGAACATATTTCATTCCAATGAAGTACGGTCAATAAAAAAATAATCAAATATCGATGATTTCTTATTCCTTGGCAAAATCGTCAAAAAAACCTTTTGACATGGAAATCACACGCAAGAAATGTGACCTGTAAAATGTGTTTTGGCAAAACTAGAATTTGTTCTACCTCTTCCTGTTCTGAGAACTCTATATACAATTCATTAATCGTTTATCATCTCAGTTATAGCTTTCCTCTATAGCTACAATCTATGATCACGTATGTGAGCTTAAGAAGAAATCGATTCGATTGAAATCTAAATCTAAATGCAATACTCATACTAGCTCTGTTATTAAAACACTTAATCTCCAGAATATTCAAGATATTCGTGCTACTCAACAGTTTGTACTATTCTATAGATTTATTTGAAAAAAATACTAGCCTGCTATTTCAATGAAAATTACATTTCCTTCGTGGAATCTAACCATTTGCCTGCCGTGCGCACAATCGTGCTGAATTGCTCGTGTCTTGGTTTCGACATGAAAACTATCGTCACAATATCTACTATTCAATTGCTCCAACTTTAAACAAGCTGCCACCTAATGTCTTCAATGTAATAATTATTCACACATTCGTTTAAAGGTTTTAACCAATCAATAAATAAATACTATTGTACAATCATTATGATTATTGATACATATGCATTTTAAGCTGTAAGAGACATTTGTTACATAAGACAAGGTTTGATGGGTTGTTTTTTTTTTAGAATTTGAAATTACCAATGAAGACTTACTGCATGATATGGCTCACATGCATGGTTCACAGTGCATGGTTGGTCATACGAACGGATAACAAAGTTCCTTTGCCTGCCAGGGTCAGCCATCAGTGTGGTGCACCGGGTCGGGTCATTCACCCAGAAGATAAAAACATTGAATTCAACAATCAATTCAACAATCGTGACCTACCGAGGCCAACTACTCTTCACCTTGTGATACCGGCGGTCAGGATCTAACAAGCTATGTCGTCGCCATGAGGCTGTTTATTATCGGTCAATGACCTCGACGGACATTGATCATTGATAATCGTGTTTTACTGAGTATTTATCCATTGAATGACCCTCGACAAATGCCGCCAGTCACATCGAACAAAACCCATAAATTAATAAATTAATAAAATGACAAATGGGATATGATAACCCGGGCCTAATGGGCCTATCGCTATTGATGCCAAAATGTTGATTCATGCCCAGATTGAGAGCCACATTTTTAGAAATTTGTTCGAGAACATTCCGTGTTCATCGATCAGCTTCGTTTGAGGACGAATTGTGGCTTCACTGTTCCACGGCGCAACTGAATAACACCTATTATTCATTGACCAGGAAACCAGCGAAGAATCGTGATGAACAGAACGCAAGACAATCATAACGTTCTTTCAAAAGCGAAAGTAGAAAAGTGTTGCGCTCGTTGTCCTAATCGACTCTGTATGAAAAGGGGCGTGGTCAGTGGGCGGCCTCATTTGTCCGGGGGTCACGCGATCGGTCAGAAATGAAGCCCTGAGAAATGTCGCACTGGAGCTGATTGATGTAGTTGCCCTAATCGAAACTAGGTCACACTTGCCCCAATCGAAACTATAGGTCACACAGCTCAGTATTTCAAACAATAAACAGACATTCTTTCAAAGAACTCTCTGATGTGCTGTGGCATAAAATTGTGTCTAATTTCCTGCTTCCAACAGATCAAGCATGAATTACTTCCTCTCTTCAGATGGCGATCAAGTAATTAAACAAAGATCAACGAGAGTCCTGTTTGCATTCAAGTTCAATCACACAGGGCGCCATCACAAATTCACAATCTGCAAGAAAAGGGTGGCTCATCAATTGACAACTGAAGAAAATGAAGTCTGTGGTGGGTATATTTGGAACAGATTATTTATTTTGCATATCATATTTGGCCTGTTATAAATCCCCACGAAGACTCAATGTGAGTTAAAAGGCGTTTAGTGTGTACTTGTAATCGAGACATCATTCGCAGAGAGTACTCTTAGCGATTGTGTTGATTTCACACGTATAATTACTTTAATTAATTATATTAGACGTCAATAATGTATGATTGTGTTCAGAATGACCACGGTGAAATGAACGCATTGCTTTGGTGCAGTTGCTCGTAAAATTGTTGGCATTCAGTCCAAATAACAAAGAGACAATTGTATTGAGATTAATTTGCTTTGTATTATCTGAGATTTCGTTGCATTCAATATGTCACCAGGCCAACGCCATGGCTGTGTATGGAATAATAATGATTACACTCGTCCCTTTGCTTTAACACCCTGTTAATTTGTTATTCTGACGACCACTCGACATTTTCTTCCACGTGCAGGTGATCTTTGTGGTGATAGGCTTACTCCTGACTCAACTCGCCCAAGGTTGTAAGAAGAAGGCTAAAAGACCCAACCAGGTAGAGGCAGCCAAGAAACGACTGAAGGAGTACAAGCCGGCTGTTCAGAACGGATGTCAGTGCTATAAAGATTGCGTTAAGCGCAAGGGATGCTTCTCTGTTGACTCCAAGTATGGCGCTGGGACTTGCACGGGAGATTGCCAGACGGAGTGTCATTGCTATTAGAACCTGCATGAGAGAAATAAAGCCACGTGGTTCGATGATTACTCATCATGATTTATTTAGACTTTCGGCTTTTTCTTTTAACCGACACGACAGGAACAATATAATATATTATATGCAAGCATATACATTTTGTAATATCATTTTGTTGTGTTATGATGTAATAATATAGCGGTTTATCCAAACTGTGCACAAGTCATTGCAGCATGCAATTTATAAGATTCAACATCAAGCAATCTCTCGTTGAGCGCGGTTTCAGCATTTTAGATGATGTCGCATTTTACGAATATTTCGTTCAACTGGTTGGAGAAGAAGGGGGGAAAAATGTGTCCGAAAACCGAACCAAGCATCAGGGAGTATAAAATCCGTCCCAGACAACGGAGACAGAACACTTGACTTGTGAGGGTACAACCTCAGGATACACCAAGCAGCGCTGAGACTTCTGCTTCCTGGGATTTTGTCATTTGCATGTTTACTGGGGCAAGATGACTGACTCATCCGTGAAAATTGTGAGTGTTCATAATTATTATTATTATTTCACGCGTGTGATCAAGTACACAGAAATTTATTATAATTCAGTTTCCGTGAAATAAGTATTAGTATAAATTAACCATGGCCTGCTCTCGCTGTTTAAAGGTATAATGTACATTGGCATTTTAACCATTGCTTTTCACATCGCTTAATTATTGTCCACTTTCAATCGCCACCACATACAAATTTTGTTGGTCAAACGACTTACCGTTTTCTCATTGAAATCATTGAATCCATCCTTATATTAAAGATCGCAGATATTATGTCAAACATTCTCATAATCATATTTACTTATTTCAAAGATGTAGCTATATACATTTCCTTTCACACTACCATATAATTATTAGATCACAAGACAGTTTCTTTTTATCTGTTCCTTTTACTAGATCCCATGCATTGTACTCAAGTTTCACTATTGTAGCCCCTCGTTTATGGAACCAACTGCCTTTTAAACTTCGATCCGCACAATCTTTGTTTTTAAATCTCAGCTTAAAACATATCTTTCTACCGTGTTATGTTTAACCCGCTGAATTCGTTTTATTTTGTTCCCTTTCAAATGTGTTTACTCCTTCACTCTTTCCCTCCAACATGAGCGTTTTAGAGCACTATTGTTGTGGATTTTACGCTATACAAAAATAAATTTTATTATTATTCTTACATGTATTATTATTATATAACTCGACGTATATTTTTGGTGCTTCTCTTTTCTAGTCCAATGGTCACCACTCTTCGTCGGTCAGGGCCGTGGTCATCCTGGGCACAGGTGACTTCAGTCGCGCCTTGTCCACTCGCCTCGTTGCCAATGGTTACCGAGTGACCATGGGCAGTCGGCGGCCAGAGAGGCGCAACATCTCAGCCAGATCTCCTCATCTTTCTGGCGTCAGAGTCCTAGGACAGGAGGACGCCGTAGCGGAATCCGAAGTCGTCTTCCTGGGAATACCTTC
This sequence comes from Capitella teleta, assembly GCA_000328365.1. NCBI lineage: Eukaryota > Metazoa > Annelida > Polychaeta > Capitellidae > Capitella > Capitella teleta. Next base: position 65,912 of record KB299905.1, read on the forward strand.
GACGTCTGTTATGGAGACCCTGCTCCCCATCAAAGCCAGCCTTCGAGGGAAGGTCCTGGTCGACGTCTCCAACCCTGAGGTGATGACCAAAGGGGCAACGGTCGCTGAACTTCTGCGAGAAAACTTCCCTGAATGCGATGTGGTCAAGGGCTTCAACACTCTGTCTGCATACTCTTTGGAGAGCGGACAGTCACTCGGTAGCATGGTGGTTCATCTGGCGAGTGACTCCTCGCAAGCGACAGAGAAGGTGGCTGCGGTGGCGAGGGACATCGGCTTGCAGTGCGTCGTCAGAGGAGGGCTCAATACAACCAGGGCGCTGGAAGACCTCCCTCGGGAGGCGTGGGGAGGCTGGGGAGTTCCCCTGTTGGTGTCCTTCGCCGTGTGGTTGTTGTGGACCATCTACGGTACTTGGAGGTACCACATCCACAAGACACACGCAGCGGAGAGATGGCCGGTGAACACAAACAACAAGATCGCAGGCTGCGCGGCCATCACACTGCTGGCGCTGTGCTACTTACCAGGCTCCATCGCAGCTATCGTGCAGCTGAAGAACGGCAGCAAACACCAGGCGTTTCCTCGGTGCTTGGATCGATGGCTGAAGATGAGGAAGCAACTGGGGCTGATGGCTCTGGCTTCTGCGTCGCTGCACTGTGTCCTGTCTCTGGCGCACATCAGCCCTGCTTACTTCAAGAAGTGGTACGACGTCAGGACGATCAGCATCCCTGCCAACCAGACGAGCGACATGACCTTCCCGATCGACTCGCGCATGAACTGGATTGGTGAGGTGACCGTCTACCTGGGTAGCATCGCTCTGCTGCTGCTCTGTTCACAGGGCGTGGCGTCTCTGCCCTCTGTCACCGAGCGACTCAATTGGCGACGATGGTGGCTGCTGCAGTCGGTGGTCGGCCACATTGGACTGCTGTTCGCTGTGACTCACGTTGCAGCCAAAGTCTTGCCTTTCATCTTCTCCCGACCGTTCTCCACTTCCGTGCAAGGGATGTCCTTCTTGAGCAACCTGCTGCCCAGCTTCACTCTTCTGCTCAGGATTTGCCTTCTGCTTCCGTGTTTGGGAATTCCTCTCAGGAAAATCCGCAATGGATGGGAAAGAGGGGTTGATGACGAAGAACAGGGCGTGGTCCTGGATGGGGTGGCGAAGGAGGAGGACGAGGATGGGGCAGTCTGCAGGATGGAAGAAATCTAGGCAAATGTGTGCATAATCAAAGTATCATTTCGATCAAATGTAGTTATGGTTTATTAAAAGTATTACTGAATATTCTGCTTGCATGATGATTGCGTTAATTACCATATTTATTTATGTTATAAAGTTTGTAATCACGGGTTCCTGTATCCAAAGCAACGATTGTGCTCACGGCTGAATGTCACGTTCCTATGAAGGTCGTCGTGACTTTGTCGCGAATGTTGTCTCAATGTCACAGCATGCATGCAGCAGTACAATTTGACATTCTCTGTATGTCAACTCAACTTGTCATTCATGTCCTCAGCCTTTATTCTGTTTACGAGGTCGTCACTACAAGCATGTTGACACAGCCTCCGTGAACAGCAGATTCTTTACTCAGCACACAGAGCTAAAAATAGAACGAGATCACGGCGACCGACAAGGGATTGTCACGGCGAGATTTCAGCGAGTAAGTTGAGTAACTCAGTGACAGCACTGGGTTAAGCTGTTTTATGCATCATTGATCACACTATAATATTGTATTCGATCATGACGCCACAAGTCACTCATAAATACAGATGCGTTTGTAACAACTCAAAGCGATTTCTTAAATTCGTAGCTGTTAATAGAACGTGAGTGAATTCGATCAATCGCTCGTTCCGTAATTTTTCTTTTTTTTTTGGTGCATAATTAAATGACGGATAAAAGGACATTTTTTTCATGCATGCTCTGCACAGACAAATCATCCATACAAAATTACAAAAGGAGTGATTATTTTATTTGACCACCGGAATAAATACGAGTATTACATAATACAAAATCAGAATGATATAATAAAAATACGAACAAGACAAAGATATAAAATTAAATTAAATTAAGGCCAATTAAAACATGCACATTTCCAAAAAGATATTCATGCGTTTTATTTTTCTCTCATCGCCATTTTTTTTTTAATGTTTTAAATGTTTTTTTTTTTTACTGGTCATGCCAGAAAACAAACCCAGGCATCTCACCTCATCCGACAGTTATTGATTGGAATATCAAATTCACAGTCCAATATTGAGAGTGCATCAAGTATGTACATAAGTCTTAAGAAACATGTAAGATTTAACTTAAGCCTTCATTCAAGCGCCGAAGAAGAATAATTATGAGTATCAAAATAGGTTGTAAATCTAATCTTATAATCGCTTCAGATGAGTCCTTCGACTGAATCAGAATCAGAATCCCAATGACAATACTCGATGTGCAAAAGGCAAGAGACGCGGAATAGCACAAAAATCTCCCGCACAAAATCACAAACATGAAAGGGGTTAAATCAGATCAAGGATTAATTATTAGCGGGTAAATAAAGAATAAATTAATGAATAATTAATAAATTTAATTTAATTAATTATATTAATTTAATTATTTTATTAATAAATTTAATTAATAAATTAATTAGAATAATGATCAGCAGACAATATTAAAATTACATCAAAATAGTCAGCTGATTAAGTTAATCATTACATGAAATACATTAATGTAAGTCTGCATAGATGACCAATAAGAAGAATATACGACAAATGGCACAAAATATCGTCATAGATCAGCAACAATTGCCACAACACAGGATTCCATAACATGCAAACGAGGTCAGTTGAAAAAGGTTGCGATATCAAAAGCGCGGGAAATTCTGCCCAATATATTATGCCATCATCAAAATCACAGATTTTCAAAAGTTAATAACAAAATAGGGAAACATTTGTACTAAGCGGCAGAAAGAATGCATAAAAATTAATGAGATTCAGCAATTGAAGTATGTAAAAGCTGATTAATTAATGAATGAATTAATTGATGGAATGCCCAATTGAAATCAAGAACTTTGAGTAAAAATATTATGTAATCATAAATACAAGATAAATTAACAAAATATCGGGTGATTATACTATCAGGAATATTTGAAAACTAATGAATATTCATAATCTGACGCTGGGCAGAGGTTCTTCTTTGAGCAATCTCGCTCCGTCGGTTGTTTCATCCTTCTGGTGTTTCGCCAATTCAAGAAATACCTGGAAATATAGTTGATAAATTAAGAAGCGTGTAAACCAACCCGAATGAATCGCACCTGTTCCAGGGTTGACTGACTGAAACTGTACTCCTCAATTCCTAGCGATTCTCGATCTACAATACAAAACCTCACATGAGTCCTTATCAGCGGCCATGATAAGCACTTACGATGCTCCAGAGCTTCGAAGACCTTCGACAGAGAACCGATACTCTCTTGGGAAATCTTAAAAGTGAATCGTTCTCCAAATTTCTCGGATAAAATCACGGTCGAAAACAGCTCATCGACAAACGACTGCAAGGATTGCGCGCTGGCTGAAGGTGTCAATTTCACTTCCAAAACGTATCCGGTTCCGTATTTGTTCTTCAAGTGCTGAGTCGTCCCCAAAGCCCTGCAAACGAAACGTCAATTAGCGTTCATTAGCGCTAATTAATCGCTGACTGGAGTCGGCCGTTGACCATAATTGCCACCCTGGAGCAGAGGGCGTCTGCTTCCTCCATGTAGTGCGTTGTGAGGATCGCTCCTCTCTCGCGACCCTCAAAACTGCCGCTGATGGTGTCCCTGAAAACCACAGTTAACGAAATGGTCAAAATAATTGAAGGTCATACCAAAGAAATCGCTTGGATTTCGGATCCATTCCAGTCGAAGGCTCATCCAGTAGAACCACTTTTGGGTTCCCGAGCATAGAAATCGCGTACGACAACTGAAAATAAAAGATATTTTTATATATCAGCGCTATTGAGCATTTTTGGATTTTAGCGCTATAGAAATAAATTATTCTTATTCTTATATATAAGACACAGATAGATGGTCACTTGATTGATTTTACTTTTCGCTTAGTTCCTCCTGAGAGCTTTTGTGATGCTTTTCCCGCATGATCTTCAAGTTGAAGGGAATTAATAAAACTGAAATGGCAAATGAATGAGCAGGTGACCGGATGACCAAAGGTCACTCACAAATCGACCAGGAGGTCAACGTCCTCGGCTACGACCCCTTTGAAGGTCGCATAAGCCTCCAAATGTTCTCGCAACGTGATGTTCACCCACAGAGCATCAGTCTGTCCGCAGAAGCCGAGCGATCGAAACGCCTCGCTTACACTCGATGAGATATCGTGTCCATCAATGACGACCTGAGAAGGAAGAGCAGTGATTAAATTCCCTTCCCTCATCAATCCCTCACGTTGCCATGCGTAGGATTCACTTCCGCAATCATCATATTCAGCGTGGTCGATTTGCCCGCTCCGTTCGGCCCCAGCAGACCAAACACCTCACCCTCTCCTACTGCGAACGTCATCTCAGACACAACCACCTTGACGCCCTGTGCCCCTTGGCTTCTGGGGGCGGGGAACTCCTTTCCCAGATTGCGCACCAGGGAGACAACCCCACTGTCGGCCGATGCCACCAGCTGCTCCACTCTATGTCGCTCGGCAACCACATCCTCATCTTCTGTTTCCATGGTAACATTAAGCTGCGCAGAGTGGGCCTTCTTCTCTGTGGGCAGCCGAGGGCGTCGCCCACCTGCCCACTTGTGCTCTTCACTTCCAGGATGCGCAGGAGACAGAGCTGCATCGAGAGTTGAATGAGACCCTGCGTAAAAAATGCCGTCAATTAAGTTCGATCGGAGAACGAGGACCCACGATGAGAATGACGCCAATTACGTGATTCGAGGGGTCGAAGTATTCGCCAAAATCAACGCTGGCCTTTGTTCCGTTCTCCACAACATGATTGAAGTAAATCTATCAGCGGAAATCAATGAGTAACAATCCATGAGAATTGTGATTTCGAACGCATGCCTTGGAAATGTAATAAATTGCGCCAAAAATCCCGTACAGCGGATTGATGAAGAGAAAGACGTAATGCAAGATGGCCGCCACGGTGGTTTCCCCCAATAAATCTGTAACCACGATCGCTACAAATGGAATGTAGCCAGCCTAGAGAGAAAAAGAAAGCAGAATTCTATTTCATGAATATTCATTCGTCATAATTACCCAGGGATACAGCTGAGGCATGACCGATTGACACGTTTGGAAACTGTTAAAAGCAAACGAGAGATTGTAGGAGGTGACGGAAAGAACGGGCATGAACACGATCAACACCAGCACAAAGGACACGCAGCCCCCAGGAACCAAGATCCACTCCGACTGAGAAGAGTGAGATGAAGACGTGATATCGCACGGATGATATCAGCATACCTGGAAGGCGAGCAGCACCACCACAGACATGATTCCAGTCACTGAATACTGTGCCATATCAGCACAGAAGCGAGCGGCGTATTTCACCAGGAAACCAACGCCAGCCACTCTGATCTGTGTACTGGCGCGCACCTCTCGATCTTTCACCAGTAAAACTCCAAATCCAGACGGAGGGGAGACCAGGGCGCCTCCGATAATGATCCCCGTGCCGATGATCTGGTTCTCAAATCCCACTTGGCTGTTGACGGGATCTGGCCAAGGAGCGTTCAGGAGGCTGACGTTGAGAGGAGGGATCAAGAGAAGAGAGAAAGCAGAGTGTNTGAGATGAGGTTCAGAGCAGAAGGAATGGAATGCACGGCTGTCATGTTGTACATCACAGATGCCTTGATCACCTATGAAAGAAAAATTAAGAGAAATTAAAAAAAAATGGTTGTTATGTTAAACAAACCGAACTAGCGAGCGTAATGTTCTCGTAGATGAAGCCCAGGTGGTGAGGCGCGACCAGAAAGAAGTCTTGCTCATTCGCGAAGGATTGCAGTTCGTAGCCTGCTTCATCCAACGCTTGGTTGAAATCGGAAACATTCCCACCTCCTGATCAAACGAAAGAGTAAACAAACCCGAGATGGGAAACCAATTAATTAATTAATTAATTAATTAGCTAATTAACACCAACTACGCACCTGATCCCTGGAGGCTGATTTTGGGAAGAGCAGAGGACTGCAAACGGTTTTGCACGTACGCACTTGGCAGAACGGAGACGGGTTCCGGGGCGGCTTGCGTGTAGTCTGTGTTGCTAATGCTCTTCCTTCCCAGACTGTCAATGAAGGCGCCAAGCACCAGCATAAGCACAGGAAAAACAAATCGGAAGAAGACGACAATTTTGATGCGCATCGAGGTCTTGATGTTCAAAATGAACAGGGAGCGGAATTGTCGAGACAAGAGTCCTTCGCGGGAAATGCGAACAGCAGGAATGGAGGCGAGGGGTTCGGAGGCAGCGACAGGATCGGCGGAGGGAGCGACTAAGTTCGATTTGGTGTCACCTTTCTTTATTTCTTCCTGCTCTTCTTCTCCTGTAAACAGTAACCATGTAGGTGGTTATATGAAACAAGGGGAAATCCCAACCTATTTTGAGGAACACTTCTTCTAGAGTGGTCATTGAAATGCCATAACTCATGATTCCGTGTTCTCTTCTCTCGATTGACTCCTCGATGGATCTGAACAGACCTGCAGGTCAAGTGCATCAAATGATTGAGTCATTGAACGTTCCTGAAACCAACCAGGGAATGCAGAGACTTGGGTTAAGGGCAGCGTGAACACCAACTCCTGTCCATGAGATCTTCCAATGGCTGCGTCCGGAATGGTTTCTTGTACGAGGGTCGTAACGACAGAAGAGGAACAACCTCCCTCCGTCACCAAACTGAAAACGAGCAAAATAAATCTACCTCATACGACTTCTATCAACATACCCCAAGTGGTAACCAACGCCAAATTTATTCTTCAAGAAGAGAGAAGATCCAACACAACGAAGTTTGCCATTACTGATGATTGCTTTGCGATCTGAAGAGAAATAATTAACATAATTAATTAAAGGGTGAAATGAATGCCTCACCAGCTAATATATCTGCTTCATCCATGAAGTGAGTGGTGAGGAGAATGATGTGTTTTGGTCGTCTGTTCTTCAACAGCGTCCAAACACTGCGACGTGTTGATGGATCCATGCCAGCCGTCGGTTCATCAAGGAAAATAATCTGTGCAACAACAAATTTGAGAGAAATTCTCAGAGAGCAGAATCGCTCACTTTTGGGTCGCCAATGAGCGCAATTGCGAGCGCGAGTTTGCGCTTCTGTCCCCCGCTCAACGTGCACGCTCGGGAGTCGGTTTGCGATGAGAGGTCGACTTCCTCCAGCATTTGATCTATCTATGAAAACAGGGTTTGATTCACCCGGGAATTCAGTTGGCGTGAATACCTGAGAACGGAGTTCGTTCCCTCCCAAGCCACGCAATCGACCAAAGAAATCGAGATGTTCTTTGCAGGTCAGAGATGGAATGAGGACGTTGTGCTGAGGACAGACGCCCAGCATGCGACGGATCTTAGTCAATTGCACCGCATTCGAAACATCCTGCGCAAGAGATTTGGTTAATTTTGACGGATATTTTGCCGAGTGTATTTCTGCACCAATCCAGCAACGGTGGCTGTTCCAGATGAAGCTGAAATCGCGCCGGTCAACATGTTCATCAAAGTCGTCTTGCCCGCTCCGTTATGTCCAAGCAACGCCGTGATCTGACCCTCGTACATCTCAAGCGAAATCCCTGAGAAGAGATGTAAGAGGGGTCAAGAAGGGTCAAGAGGGGTCAAGAGGGGTCAGGAATAAATCAGTTGATTACCGTTGACTGCGTTAACCACTTTGCCTTTAGATCTGAACGATTTGTGAATGTTGAAAATCCTGAATAAATAAAACGATCGGAATCAATGAAACTGAGCGCTTGGGTTTTACTTCATGCTCTCTGAGTTCTCCAGTTCAACCGGAACGCTTTCTATGTCCAATACGCTGTGATCGTCGTCCATGATTAGCTCGCTTTTCTTCGGAGGCTGATTGCACCAGTAGGAGGGCATGAGGAAGAAATATGGCGGATGTCTTGGCCCGTACTTTCCTGTGAATGAGAGTGATTATGTTCCCCTCTTTTCATGCAGATGATCAAGCAGACCTGGAATCACGTGATCAAAGTAAACGGCCAGCATTCCGTAGAGAACGAAATCCACCGCCATCATGACGAGCGCAGATGACACGGAGAACTGGCCGATGTTGATGGTCGAGAAGTTCAGTCCACCAAACGCAAGATCGACATGCAGCGCCTGCGAGAAAACCTCATGAGCAGAGCACAAGAATTTCCTCCACTAATTTACCTGATCCATGGCCAACGACATCGCCACGGGCGACAGCAGACACATTGCCCACTGACCCCAGGCAGGCACAGACGATACGGGGCCCTCTTCGTTGTAGCCACTGCGCGTGAAGCTGACTGCAAGGTACAGCAAACTGAAGATGATGAGGGAGAATCCGGCGAACGATCCGGCTGATTCGGCTTTGTTAAAGAACGGAGTGATGATGAACGCAAAGGTAATAATCGTCATTCCATAAAGGAAGAGAATCAAGAAGATGATAAAGACGGAGGAGGCTCCCAAGAGCTGCGTAAACTTAGCGAGAACAGCGGCCACGAGAGACACCGTGAAAATGATGACGGTGTAAGTGATCACCCATGAAGTCCTGAGGAGAAGAGTTACAAGGCTGAGAAGCGTGCGCGTGATTGCTCACCAGAAAGCGGCTTCCCGCAAACCCATCAGCCGCATGCATTCCTTCACTTGATTCTCTTTCTCGGAAACCAGAGCCACGACCAGGAAATGAACAAACAGCGAGTAGGCCATGATCATGTAGATGGCCGTCATTGCTTGCAGGCCAGATAGTTGCGGCTTCAACTCAGGAATCGGGTATTGTTTCACCGAGAGAACGGGAAAAGGAATCGCAGAGTCACCGGTCATATTCTGCGGGCGTGGAATGAAAAAAAGATATTTTAGATTTTATCTTTGACTCACCCTCATCAGAACGGTTTCAACCGCGGTTTGAAGAGAGGCAAATCCAGAATGCAGGTAGGAAGTAGCCCTGCAATATCCCTTGCCGTCAACATCTCGGCACCCGCCTGGAAATTTTTTTTGCGACAGTGCTCCCCGCGTGAATTAGAAAGGACTCACGATTATCCCAAGCAAACGAATCTTGCGAATACTCAACCATGGATTGAGCAAAGCGAATTGAGTAACGAGCGTTGCGTTGCAGCGCTTGGAAGTCAAGGCCGATGACATCATCAGAGGCATTGCTGCGAAACGCATCCTCGGCAGATTTGGACGAGTTGAAATAAAAAACAGGAGCAGATGACAGATCCAGATGAGCCAGGATTTCCGTCACAAGGGGGCGTGTGACCTCGCTCCCAGGAGAAACGTAAAACTTGGAAAAGACAGAAGGAGAGTTGAAGTCCTTCAGAGAAACTGTGTCAAACTGGGTCACTGGGGGGCTGGATTCTGGAGAAAACGCCATGCGCATGAGACCCAGGAAACCCACGACAAGGATCGGAACAAACAGCTCCTGTGGGCGAAAAATAAACACATTCACATCATGAATGAAAACACAACGTAATTTATAAGATACAAAATATTTTTCATCAATATCAGTTAGTAGTTGTTGCACATAAGTATGACAGATAATAACATGTGACTAGCCGTGATGAACACGCCTATCTGCTGGAAGGAGTGACATAGCTAACTTCGCTAAGATATATCATGATGGGATTATGCATTTTCAATGGGGGATCATTTATGATTTAGTTTCTTACAGCAGCTGTCTGCTTCTTGTTTCTGAACTTGAGGAGAGCATTCCGGCGCAACAGAGCCAGTATTTGGTACGACACACTCACTCCACCCATCGCAGGCTTCAATTCAGCAACCATACAACTGCAAGGCGACAGATGGGGGCATGGTTCACGTGGAATATTATAAACAGAGTATCGGCCTTCATTTAATATATCCAGGTGACGGGGGAACTCGTGATTCAGCTATAAATAGACAATATTATGATGTTGAATCATCATATTGACGTCAGAGATTTCCCAAAATACTTTAGCTTAAGGCAATTTTATATTCAAGCGATTGATCAAGCCAAATAAAATAATATACAGTAATGTCTTCATATGTTTAATGAATTCGTGGATATGGAGTCAAACCTCAATCTAACGAGAGCATTCGTTACAGCCATTCGGTATGGTTATGCCGTTATGGCATTCTGTATGCGAGGCCGTTGGCTGGTGGGGTCAAATTATGGCACGAGATCAGAACATTATGAACCCAGGGGAGGTATTCACAAAATTCACACCATCTATATGAACGGTATATTCCAGCAGCATCAAAAGTGCCATTAAACTGTACGATGATATACATACAGAGTGGGCCAAAAGTAGTCTATCCACTCCATGTTAACAACCAAACTCTAAAATTTGATAAAATATGTATCAATTATTCCAAAAAATAACTACCAGGTATGGATTGACTATGTTATTGTGCGCCCATTTATGCAAATAAATCAAGTAAAATGTGAGTTTTGAATGACGGAGAAACATTTAAATGCGAGTGGTATGTGATTGAGGAAGAGAGCAAAATCAGATGAGGCCCTGAACGAGCATATAGCAAGGAATAAACTGACCCGACGATAGATAAAAATTAAGGGAGTTCTTTCAAAGACGCGGGTCAGTTTGGGACGAGGGGACACCATCTGAAGTTAAGCAAGCTGCAAGGACGGCAGACAACACGCATTCTCTCACAGGGTAATAAACAACTTATATTGGCTGACAGAGACTGTGGTGTGCGCCCTTCATTGAATTTCTTGAAAGGCCGGCTAGATAATCTTTGGTACTCTCTTATGTATAACTGGGAGTGGGAGGAGCGCCGCAACCCACCCTTGCAATCCGACAGAGAGGGGAACCAATATCTGAGGATAAAGGCTGTTCTACCAGCTTGCCACCAGAACCACCTAAGTAAGTCTAAGTAAGTAAAGATCTTAAGGCTCAGGTTCAAGACTTAAGCCTGATAATTTATTCTCAACACCACTCTTATATAACGGTAGATTTGAAAATAAAAATAAATAAATAAAAATAAAAATAAAAATAAAAATAAAAATGGTTCTCAACTCTTAGAATTGATCTCAACTCTGAGAGTGCCATGTCTTACTCTAAAAATCCTATGGAGAACTATCAGAGAGAATAACATAATCGATCCTCTCTATAGACAATATTTACTGATTCTTCACGTATCACAATGAACTGCGCATGATCAGATAAAATTCAAATGCCGGTACCTGCATAATCAGTGACTATTTCCGTTGTTTTGAATGAAATAACAAGAAAAAGACGAATTAACAAACACACTCAGAATCCTCTCAAAGCGACAATTGTTCTAATTGTTTACTATTCTTTTTTTTTCCCTTTTCGTTTAATAGTCACGATTGTTTAATTTTCATATTTTAATCGAGAGAAACACATAAGCGATTTGCGAAATACTGTGGGTTTGATCCTGCATCACGTTATCAGGTATGTAGGCTGGCTTGACCCGACCCAGGGACACTAAGTTTTCATATCATGGCATAAAATAGCTATAGTGCATATGATTATAATCTTGTCGAATCACTGGAAAGGGGCCTTGGTAGGCTCCTGGTAGAGACGTGCGATGAGCGTCCAATCTGAGAAACGCATGACCGGATGTGCGCACCGAAGTGGGAACAGAAGCAGGAGTAGCTCCCATGGTGCCGGAATTCCTCGCAGACTACTGGTTTGATCTCTTGGGACGATGAATAATCCGACCATGCAGGGAGGCTCGGGCTGTTTGCGAGAGCCGCTTCAGTCCAGAAAAAGGCAGAATCTTCCTTAGGGCAGGTTATCATGCGAATCTGTAAATGAAGCATCTAACCCGGACTTTGCAGCCTTTTATGTAGAGAACCTTTCAATGACCTGTGAAATATTGATACCATGCTATTACTCTGGGGATTATAGGAAGCCGTCATATTAAGGTTGTTAAGAGGTCTTCCGCCACACCACGCCACAAATGAGACTTGAATTGACTTCTGCAATCATATGAGGTATTGTGAATGGGAACACCAAACAGAGAGATCCATTCAGTGATGAGTGAATTGGATTGACGCAGATGTCTGTTTAAGTCTCCTTGAGGAGAATTGTCTCAGGCCAGCTTGTGGATCTGGATCGTGAACAGATGGGTGCATCCTCTCGATTGCGGCAATGGACCAACTAAGTCGACATGGATATGACTGAAGGCGTCATCTGAGTGACGATTGGAGAAACTGAAGTTTTTGCATGGCTTTGAACCTTGAAAGAATTACAAGGAAACGCATTCCCGGCACCAACGTTTGATGTCTAACCTCATTTTGTGCCAGACAGAATTTTGTCCAATTAAACGCCAGCGCGACATCCAGGGTAAGAGAGTCCATGAAGCATGCTGAACACCTGCACTTTCCATTCATCTGGGATAACCGCGCAAAGTGTCACACAAAGGCAGAGCTCCATCGCTGGTCAGTCATAACTTAACTAAATGTGCCTCGCTGTGAGATCCATCGTCGTGGCAAGTGTGAACGCACAGTAATCAAATAGCGCGATGAACAAACAATGTTGCCACACGCCTACACGCATATATATGAGCCGGGCTTAACTGAAACATTTTTCACAGCATAACGCAACGAGTGCGTTATGATTACTGGTGAGTGCGTTGTGATGTACAAAGTAGCACGACAATTTGTTCCTCCCAAGGATAGATCATTGGTTCCTTCCATGGCGAGAGATTGCGCAATATCATGCATCATGAGGCACGTTTGTATTAAGAGCAGCGCGAAGGGGATATCCATTTGAATTTTCAGCAGATCGAATACAATCGCCAGGGCAAGCACTGTTCGCCTCCGTCAGTGAGTTCATAGGAATCTCTTCTGTTCGTCAGCGTTGATATTTCTTACAAGAACATAATAATTATAAGCAATTCGGGAGTTCAAGGTTATTTACTTTGTTCATTTCATTTGTTTACAGTTATATGAATTGAAAATGGAAATTAATTGAAAATTATGAAATGTCTGCGCTTGCAGTCTTTTTGTGGACAAACGGTAATTGAAAATGAAATTTCAGGCCTTGGTTCGGGCACAGGACATCTGCAGGGCCCAAAGGAGTCTATCTACTTCATGTTAAAGATTTCAATGCTGTTCAATGGCGCTGCGCATTTCTAAGAAAGTGTTACGAAAGAGATCACAGTGTAGAAATCACACAAAGATAAGATAAATAAATACATGGTATGGTTAGTCTAACATGTCATGCTGCTATTCCTATCTTTTCTATTTCAATTTCATCAACATTTATGTCGATTTATCTCAATAGAGTGCACTCATCATTCCGCGATATTTCCACTTTTGGCGGCAAACAGGGCCCCGGACCATGGATAAGCTTCAATGAACGCATGAAAAAGGCAACGCTCTCGTACTGTTGTTTTGTTTGAGAGTGCTATTGTTGTGACGGTAGCACTAATGTTTATCTCTTAAGATGAAAACAAACCAGATAGTTTGTATTGAAGCTCCACACATGAGATGACATTCCTTAATGCTCATTCAGGGGTTCATCTGATTTAGTTCACCCCCCCCCCCCCCCCAAAAAAAAAAAAAAAAAAAAAAAAAAATCTCTTCACGATCACACACGACTCACGTTTAAATGCTTCTTTCTCATTCGAAATAAACTTTTCTTTGATTTCTTTGCATAAATAGGCGTATATCAGGTATAGTAATTTTCTGGGGAATAATTGATGCATTTTAGCCAAGAGTCTTGTGTTTAACATTGAGTAGATAGTCTACTTTTGGCCCACGCTGTACATTGCGGCTTCAAAAAGCGTATTTAATGAAATAGAAAAATAACCAGGATATCCTATATCCCACTCCCTGAGGTTTATGATGGTGGATTCTTATGACGTCATAAGATTCCACCCTTAACAAATCAACGAATTTGCTCAATTACAACTCTAATACTAAAGTACTTGTGTAAAACACACTTGATCGAATGGAAATCATAACAGAAAAACACAATAGTTACAACGTACACATACAAAGTACATCAGAGAATGAGGTAACTTGCCTTCGAACTATCGACCACACATTGGCACATAAATTGGCAAAAATAAAATAGTAAATACTCGTTATATTGGTTTTTTTATTTTATTTGTTTTTATTGTTAAATTGAGCGAGAATCAGTCAATTTAAACGTCTTATGACAAATCATCAAACCTATAAATCAAGATAATAATGATCTTTCATCATTTTCCGATTGAAGGTGAAACCGCAACTAAAGAAGAATAAACGATTTTTATTTCTATTGGTGTTCATACCGTGAGAAATATGCTCAAAGGAGCTACTTCTTATTACTATCGCAATAATCCCAGTTATAAATGCTCTTCAGACGAATTAGGTGTGCGTATAGCAGGGTACCTGTTGCAATGCCACAGGATACGTCGTTCTGTGAGGAATATTACGAACGAGATTTCGTTTCGATGCTGACAGATACCGTCATAAGATCCCGCGAGAATAATATATTTGATTCTTTCTTTTGGTTGTTAATTTGATCGAGAACGCAAATATTACTTTGTCTCTAAGCGCCACCGAGAATTGTGATGATTCAATTGTTTATTAAATAACCTTGGCATTTATTTTAAATCTCAAGGTCACTGCTCATTGTTTTAGCTTTCAGTTATTCGACCTTGAGAATTATTGCATCCGTCATGAGATATTGAAATGTTTACTTTCGTAGCGGAAATGAAGCCCTCCGACCACATTCTTCGCCTCCTCCATCTCAACCTTGCAAACTAAATTCGTTTTGTTGCGGTGCAAAACTTCGGGAAGAGCTTTTGGGTGTTGCCTCGATTCCCATCCCCATTGTGCTCAAAGCTTCCCCTTGGATTCCCAGAAGCAAACCTCATCTCAATTGAGCGGATATTCACTCCATTAACGGCCGATATATTTGTACAGCGCTAAACTTGCCGATGCAAGCGGGGAGGTGGTCTAGACTGTGGAGTCTTAACTCAAGAGTGTTTTTTTTTGTTTTTTTTTTGTGGTGGGGTGGGGGGCTTTTAGGAATATATGTACTCATAGGGAAGCCCTAATATTACTCTTAAATAATGGCAATGAGTGCTTATCGAATGGTATACTGTTAATAAACGAAGTTGGGCAAAACTTCAAACGGTATAGGTTGACCAAACATTGGGAGATTAAGAAAATAAAAAAATAAAATTAATATAATAATGTGCTGTTATTTTCTTGTTAATTAATGTTTTGAAACTTTTAATAGTGATTGAACCCAAATAATGCGCTGTATCATAAGAAATACAAAAAAATACGTTAATTACAAGGGACGCGTTGGTAATTCTGTCAAAATATGACTCTTTGCATATACCCATTGCACTTGCCACTGGGTGTTTCCTTCGGCAGATGATATGTGCTGCAAATTGTACTTTTCCCTTCAGGCACTGTCCGAATCGGTCTCTTGCCGTTTCTCTCATTTCGTGAAGGAGATTTTCATTGCACCCTTCGCTCTCGACATTGTTACTGAATTTTATATTTGATAAGAAAATCTAGAAAATGTTGTGATTGGTCATCTTTCATCTATTAAAATGGTACCATCGTCATCATGATCTCTAAATTAATGTGCTTTATATAAGTGTAATTGTGTGGTAACCTGAGGGTAACAAAAGGAAATGTATATTACTAAGTAGCTACTCTCATAATATGCAATTGTGATGATGATTAACTGGCAGATGATTGCATAATTTGAAGGGGCAGCAAAAGTCATCGAACTTCTTCGGGTCATTTCTCGTTGATGGAATTATCAGCTGGTTGTGCATGGCGTTTTCTCCTGGTGGCTGTTGTGATCGGTTGTCTGAAGGGAACTTGGTCGTTCAGAACAGCCTTGCTTCATGACCATCATCGCTGGAGATTACAGAGGACCGATGTTTGTGGCCGTGCTTTCGATGTGTGGGATTTCATACGAAACAACCTGGTCTTTTCTACTCTTGTCTTCTTCATGGCTAGCACCATTTGGGGTTCCATTATGCATGAGCTCTGGGGTCGATGATGACGCCAACAAGCTTTTGCGATTCTTTACGCGGTAGATAGTGGTCCGTATACTCCCTTTGCTGGTTCCTTGGTGATTCTCGGCAAAACGATGTTAACTTCAGAACAACAACAAAGTAGGAGAAACCGATGAGTGGAAACAAGGACCACTCTGCGCACCTGAGAACATCAAACGATGCAACTAAATTATTACTTCATGACATCAAAAAGGATAGTAAGTCCTTTATCGTTCTCAGGACGGATCTCAATGTCTTTGGATAGTTAATAGACATACTGTTACATGTATCAGTTAAATAAATAAATAATTAATTTAGTGTTAAGTGACACTGAGCACTGGCTCAGCCCTCCAAGCAAGCATGGGGCAGTTTTGCTGATCGTTGGTGACGTCACACAGCATTGGACAGACGACAAGATGAAGCCAACCGCAGGGCTCTTTTTACCTGTGTTATTAAGTTACATCGTTTGATGTCCTCAGGTGCGCAGAGTGGGCATTCCTGCCAATGAGCTATTCGCAGTACCACGCATCTTTGTTGCTGAGTCATTTAGTCTCGTGTGCAAAGAAAGCAGAACAGAAAGCATAACCGAGATTGAAATAATTCAATGCTAATGTGAGCGAAGATTTGTTACAATGTATCCTTCTCCTGCGGGTCCCACTCCATTTAGATAAGAGGTCCTTATGCTGTTACGAGAACACACGCCCAGCGTAAGCACACTCGCTATAGTTACTACCCGCCTTATCTGACTCTGACCAATTCACATTCAATCTTCAGAGCCTTTTTTTTTGGTCTGAGGTCCATGACCGACAGATACAAAGAACCCCGGCAGCGAGACAACACTCAGGCATACTTCAGACGAAAGCGAATTCCGGATCACGTTGGGCCAATTTTCAACCAAATGAGACGTCATTAGAGCCAAGAGCTTTCACATTGTTTTCTTCGGGATAATGATGTATATTGTGACGTCGCTTCCGGTCCCGCCCTCAAGACTCCGTGATTCGCTTTGAAGGCCTCTTCGCGACCTTCAGGGCATCTAAGCAACGACTCCGCTTCTCAAGTTTGGTCTGAAACATTGAGACCGAAGTTGAAGTCAGAGTCCTCGAATCAGAAATAGAATCCGCTTGGAAATAAATAAGCACGTTTGTAAACGCTGCCACAGCTCAGCTGGGTTTATTTCATCTCACATTATGTCATCTACATCACACATCACACATCACTCATCTCATTGATGAACGATCACGGAAACCGATTAAACCATCTGTATAAAAGAGATGGTTCTTTATTGGAAATCAAATCAGTTGAAACCTCGTAGCGTCTACTCATTCTTTTATAAAGCCATTCATTCTAAACAAATAGGTGTAGTGATTAAAGGGGGTGGGGGTGGGGTGCTTCAGGATCGAGGGGTGCGCGGTTGTCCCCAGAAAGCAGGGTTTGTTGTGCACAAGAGGCCTCGAAGCCAACATTGCGTCAGCGTAACGAAGCTGTTCAATCGGTGTTTGCCTCTTATACTGGATGAGGAGAAAAGGAAATAATATGCTTATATGCAATCGTGAAGCTGTCGCCATGTAAATAAAATAGATAATATACCATAGCCATCACGTCGTGGTTGATAAAATTAGTAAAATATCCAAATAAAAAGTTGATTGCATGCTTTGTATGTGTCAATTCCACCGCTTATGTGACGTCATACTCATTTGAAAATTTTTACCCAATTCACACATGTCATGGCACTCATTGGCTATTTTTTTAAACGTGGCTTTCATGAGTTCGTTAAATGCTTTTTCTAACTGGTCAAGGAGAATGGTCATTCGCAATGACCGGTTTCCTTGGCGATCTGAACAGGATTGACCCGTTTGGCCTCGCATACGGAGGATCAGGAGGTGAGATATGAATCCCTAGGGACACGTGACCTCAAGCAAATATATCGTGTTATTCAATTCACAATCAGAGCAATTCACTGGGGAGCAATTTTGCCCTAGTCAGATTCAGATCAAAAGACTCAGCGATCTTCGCCTGAGATTTGGGAGAAATATTTTGAGGCATGAATGAAAAGGCTATTCGATGGAATTATCGCATCGGGAAGGAAAGGTTTGATCCCAAGGGACGTTGATTATCATATTGCCAATAGGATTGGTTAGAGGTGGATGGAAATGTAGTCCACCAGGGCGATCAATGTTTCTGCAATCTGTGACTCGATTACCCCCATAAACAGACACGGCCATTATGCTCATACAATCAAACCGACCCGTAGACTTAACTTGTACATGTCATACCTCCCATATTTATTACATCATTGCTACCTGTCTCTGTCACTTGCAGCCATATATCCGTATAATCTGCTGATTCCATCATATCCGAGCTAGCACCCAGGCTAATTAATGAGTAGTCCTACACAACCCCTGGGTGTTTATCAATTCGCCATTACACAAGGATAATAAAATAATGTGAGATCCTCATGATATCGACACCTCATCCATTTCGTCCTTTCCCCGAGAGGACGACGCGGATGAGGCAGCAGAAGGACTTTCTCATTTTTAAAGAGGACCCTGGATCAACACTGATTCATTGCTGTGCATCGAGAAGCACCCTCCGATGAACTCGGCGCCAAACGCAAGTCTCGAAGCAAGGCATATTATATCGACACTTGTCGTCATTCTACTCACGTTACTCAAGCAAATGAGTTGAAACTCACCGAGAGTACAATTCCCGCACGCGAGATTGTGATCCAAGATTCAGTTAGGAATCCTTTCTTTGGTAAGCTGACTGCATTATGCGAAACGTGGCGGGATTTGCAATGCGACGGCCAAAGTGGAACGCGGTCTGCAAATGGACAATACCGTCACGCCCGACAAATTGGTTTCATTCCGCAGAGGAAACCTGTGCTGATTCCATCAGTGCAGCATTCTGTATTTCGTAGGGATTATGCAACATCTGGCACGATGTGACACCACAGTTCGATCAAATTGAAATCTCTTGCAAATATGAATTTAAAGAAAATTTATAAAATCCTGTCCTCACTGCGCATCACTGCTGCGCATCACTGGTCACCCTTTTGTCGAACACCCTCTCCTTGAGCTCATAATTGCCCTTGGGATCTCTCGATAAACCTCCGTTCTTCAGGTTCAGTGAAGAGCGTCGGACTACTGAGTGTTCTCCAACCCAACCAGATAATCTCGCAAATGTCGTTTGGGGTCAACCAGATCGGGAAATTAGGTCATTCAAAGGGGTTGTGACGTCACACAGTGTTTCTCTTGTTGGGTCGGTGGATTTCTGGTGCTCGCTACTTCCATAACTCCTCCTGCTCCCACTTTAGTGACCCTGGCCGATGCACCAGAGAACAACATTCCCCGAATGACATCAGTCACTGATCCACGCAAATATAATTGCTCTCAGGAGAGAACTCTTTCCTTTTATGCAGAACTCGGTTTCTGACCCAAAGAGACGTTTGAGTCAGACAGGATGGCTGACAACACTCGCTCATTGACCATCATCGCTGGAGATTACAGAGGCCGTTGCATACTAGTAGACGGAAGTAGAAATACAACAAGGTCAGCGCAAATTGACATTAGCATCTCAGGTATTCTCAGCTATTGGAGATGGCAGCTCAGGTTTTCCTCTCATCCTTCATCTTTTTATTGGACGATTCTCACAATTCTAATCTATAAATGACGTAATGTCACGAAGTCATGGGCGCACTCACCAGGCTCTAATATTATGACATGATCTCACGAATGAAGTGAAATGCGTGGATGATTCTATCGACGAAGTTGATCTCCACATCATGATAATCAATTCTGACAGTGGATTCAAGCGTAGGTGCTGCAATTTTACCAAATGCTACTATCTGAGATCCATTGGAATTAAAATACAGGCCAAAATTAGTCTACTCTATGTAATAATAATAATAATAATAATAATAATAATAATAATAATAATAATAATAATAATAATAATAATAATAATAATAATAATAAATTTATTCAAACATGTGCAATTTGGCGAACACACAAAAAAAAGAAAAAGGTACAAATAATGAAAACAGAAAGGTACAAAAAATATTAACAACAAAACTCTAAAATTTGATAAAATGTATCAACTATTCTAAAAAATAACTACCAGGTATGGATTGACTATGTTATTCTGCGCCCATTTATGCAAAGAAAAATGTGAGTTTTGAATGCGGGAGGGACATTTAAATGCGAGTGGTGAGTGATCGCGAAGAGAGCAAAATCAGATGAGCCCCTGAATGAGCATTAGGAGTGTTGCCTTATATTATTCATGCGTTGATTGAAGCTAATCCATGGTCCGCGGTCCTGTTTGCCACCAGAAGTGGAAATATCGCAAAACGATGAGTGCACTCTATTATTTGAGATAAATCGGCATAAATGTTGAAGAAATTGAAATAAAAAGGAATAGCAGCATGACATGTAGCAAGACTAACCATACCATGTATTTATTTCTCTTATCTTTGTGTGATTTCTACACTGTGATCTCTTTCGTAACACTTTCTCAGAAATGCGTAGCACCATTGAACAGCCTTGATATCTTTAACATGGAATATAGATATACTACTTCTGATCCACTCTGTATGTATATCACCTTATAAACTGCTAAACCCAAGAAATGACGTATGTGTGGGTTTAATTACTCAAGTATACTGCAGCGCTGGCAGCCTCTTTGTCGATTAAAATGTCCTGCGAACGATTATCCCTGCAGGAGGACATTCAGCCGATTGGGGAATTGGCGGAGGACCCTTCATCCGTTATGATCCATTCCAAGAAAAAGTGCTCACTTGGATTAAACGCGTATCCTTAAGACGCTTCGAGAATTTTAGCAAAATCTGGCTCATTGGAGATGCAGGCTGAGAATCCGACGTGCATGGCAGAAGAGAGTCCTGCGCGATGAATGGCGCCCTCAACATTCGAATGGAGTTGGATGAGTTGAGCAGCTAAGGTCAACGTCTGACCTTTGACCTAATATATCTCCAAGCTGTTTGAGGAGGCCGATCAACACCAGCTATTAACCCTAGTGCTGTGGCCAGAATGACCATCATTTTGACCTCTGAAAGAAACGAATGACCGGTCGAATAGATACATGGACACCACCGGCACAAACGACATTGACAATGTGTTCGATATCGAGGATACTTCGAAGTCTTGTTGAGGTCTGATCAGTGCTAGTGCACGGTGACGTAATCCTTATTCACAACCCGTGTTTTTGAGACGTGGATATGCACAACAAATGATGCTTTGTATAATTATAATGTACAAAGATAGCAAGCCTGTCGCACCTGCAGGTGGGCACATTATTGCGTAATACATTCACTGATTAAAGGGATGGGGAACTAAATTTTAAGTGATGTTCTATTGACTCATAGCACCAATTGATAGCATTCCGTGCCAAAAACACCATGCCTGGATGCAAGCGTAAGGAAATAATGCATTCCGAATATCGGGGTTAGCATTGCGCCTATGGGAGAATGGCTTCCATTGCGAAGTATAGGAGGCAAACGTCAGCTGATGGCTTGGTTTGGCTGATGGCTGATTGGTTCCGTTCCCCTCGTGAAGCTATCGATTTCAGCCAATCAGAGCAGAGCATCTTCGCCATAAAAGGACATCTTTGTTGTTTACGAAACGAAAGCGCATGCGTGGTGCACTCTGGCTGACCTTATTACTGTTTCAGGATGAGAAACATGGTAGGTGTCCTAGAAAATCGCTTGTTAAAATAAGAAAAATAGCGAAAAAAAATTTTTTTTCGCGCCTGACTGGTGGCAAAATGATTATTCTATCTATTTCCGAAAAGAAAATAAAAAATATCCAAGGGTTTAGTCGCAGGACACGCTGATATGACGAGGCCCATTGTAACAGATGGGGAACTCGGTGTTTCATCACAGCTGCTGACGTCACGCCTAGTTAGCAATATATCGCCCGCGAAATCGTTAGCGATGATATTCCTTGTGTGGGCCAGGCATAGGAATCATTTATGGTGCATCAAATAACGACTCAAAGTCAATTTTAACC
>KB299905.1:88090-101909 GCA_000328365.1 Capitella teleta
CACCACCGGTACAAACGACATTGACAATGTGTTCGATATCGAGGATACTTCGAAGTCTTGTTGAGGTCTGATCAGTGCTAGTGTACGGTGACGTACTCCATATTTACAACCCGTGCTTTTGAGGCGTGAATATATGCACAACAAATGATGCTTTGTATAATTATAATGTACAAAGATAGCAAGCCAGTCGCACCTGCAGGTGGGCACATTATTGCGTAATACATTCACTGATTAATTAGCTGTTCAGTGGTATGTTGTGTGGGGTGAGCGCGTGGTAATTGTGTCGTCTTATCTGTTAATCAATCTGTCTTCATAACCCTGTTACATGATATACACCTTTAATATAATTCCTTATCTTCTGTGCTATACGTTTCCCGGTGTAATTAAATGGCAGATTATCACTGTGGGGAAGCTGTTTGAAACTTCGTCTATACTTGAAGCTCGTGATTAAAGGGAGGCAGAATTTGATGCACCAAAAATGATTCCTATGCCTGGCCAACACAAGGAATATCATCGCTAACGATTTCGCGGGAGATATAATGCAAATTAGGCGTGACGTCAGGAGCTGTGATGAAACACTGAGTTCCCCGTCTTTTACAATGGGCCTCGTCATATCAGCGTGTCCTGCGACTAAACCCCTGGATATTTTTTTTATTTTTTTTTCGGAAATAGATAGAATAATCATTTTGCCACCAGTCAGGCGAAAAAAAAAATATATTTTTCGCTATTTTTCTTAATTTAACAAGCGATTTTTTAGGACACCTACACCTGAAACAGTAAAAAGGTCAGCCAGAGTGCACCACGCATGCGCAATACTGACGCTTTCGTTTCGTAAACAACAAAGATGTCCTTTTGTGGCGAAGATGCTTTGCTCTGATTGGCTGAAATCGATACTTTCACGAGGGCAACGGGACCAATCACGGCAAGCCCTCAACTGACGTTTGCCTCCTATACTTCGCAATGGAAGCCATTCTCCCATAGGCGCAATGCTAACCCCGATATTCGGAATGCATTATTTCCTTACGCTTGCATCCAGGCATGGTGTTTTTGGCATGGAATGCTATCAATTGGTGCTATGAGTCAATAGAACATCACTTAAAATTCAGTTCCCCATCCCTGTATTTACGAACCAAATTCTGTCATTCTGTGATCTTGAATCTTGTGTCATTAAACCAACAGTTTTAGACGCAGAAATGAGGGCAGGGGGGGTGGGGGAGTTGTCGTGGTCTTTGTATCCGCGCATGCGCAGTGGTGGATCAAAGACTTTAGAGCGATTGTCCGCGGACTGCAATGTTTTCGATCTCTTTCCTGTCCCGTGTTGACGATTGGATCACGGCTCAAAGTTGCTCCCTGCCAACGTCTGGCTTTTGTTTCATTCCAGGAACAAGCACAGAGTCGAAGTGCTTCTCAGTGTCGCACACGATCGAGCACTTTCCTGATCATGCGATCAGAAAGCGCGGAGAAGCGTCGCGTTCGTGATTTGCTCTCATTTGCGTGAAAAAAGACGAGAGATCCAGTCGCCCTTGCTACAGTCGCCACCACTGCGCAAAATACCTCAAATGGAAAGCTGATCCTAAACACGCACAAGTGCATTGTGGGTAAAAATACGATGAATTGATCTGCTGAGATGGCGGATAATCGTATCGGACATTGGTTGTCTGTTTAGATTTCGATCGCTTCACAAATCAAGCCTTGTTTCGTGGTCGCAGAAATCCATCCTAAGATTGCGCCGCTTAATTGATGGAAACTCAGAATGACCCGGCGATCAGAACAAAAGCAGAAATATGGCTGGCCGCTGACGCCGCGTGAATGACAAGCAACGCAAGACATGACGTCACTCCGACGAGATCTAATATCCCGAAGTCGTCCATCCCATGTGATGCACGGGGCTGTTTCACACCGCCGCAGTTCATATCACGCCAACCAAACATCGCGTCCTTCCATCATGCAAAATGTTTGCGTGGATTTCGTAGAAATCGGAGGATCTGGTCGAAAGAATTAAGCACCATGAGAGCGGGTTGTGCTGTCTTTCAGCCTAAATGCCCAAGTCTGTTTCTGGCAATTACATCGGATTCAAAGGAGTTTTTTCTTTTCCTTGGCAATAAGCAAAGCGCAAACAAAACACAGTGAATTGTTGCATGGAGTTTCCTGGAAACCCCGTTGCCCTTAGCAACCATCTTCAGTCACAGTTTGGCGCCCTCAGTCGTGAACCCATTTTCAAAAATTTGAATTTTTTATGAATTGATGAGCGATTTAACAGGAGTTAAGCACCGCATTGATCATGTACGTTCTGTGCTGCGAGGGGTTCCGTGAGCTTCCAGAATAATAATATATTATTCTCCTTTGCTGCTTTTTAAACTGAAGAGTGTTTCAGGGGTGCAGGCTGATTGACCCCCAAGGGCAAACCGAGGTCTTTGGCTCAGATGTGAATAATTCAAATCTACCGAAAGCGGCAGATGGTTCTGTAGCTGAACTCACACACTCAAAGATATAATTGGTGACAGGCCACTATATGTATATAATTCATTTGAATTAAAAGAAACACCATTGTGAATATGAGCAAAACACAAAGAACACGCTGTGTTCTGATGAACGTCACCTTTCCTTTTGGCGCCAGAAGTATGGTTGGCTAACAGCTCCTGGATGAGGCTAAATCACGGTCCGAAAATGTGCAAATTGGCTGCTTCTATTTGGGTTTGCAGTCACCTCATGCCCTCACGAGGCTGCAGATTTTGAGATAAAAATAGAGAAAGAGAAAGATAAAGTAGCCAGGGTCCAACATTGCAGTGTAAATCAGAAAACCCTTTGCGGCGTGGAGTGGATGGTTAACCAATGATGCAAGGAGCATGTGGCCTCAACATAAACAAGTGCTCGCCGTCCGCGAGGGGTCATTACGAGGGAGTAGTGCTTGCTGATCCGTGAAATGAACCACACTTACGCGTCCTTGCCGTCACGTGACCTTGACGTCAATAGCAAATCATGACTGGCTTTCATAACGAGGCTCGTATTTAAGCCAGGTGCAAAACCATCTTGATTATAAATGCCTGCATTGAAAATTCTGCATTGTGTTGTCCAATAAAAACATATGCTGCTGCTGCTGCTGCTGCAAGACACGGGAAGGCAATCGTAGATTACGTGTGATGGCATTATACGCCACTCCGACCAATCGACTCGCGGTCCACGAGGACAACGCGCGATGTCACTGTCCCCTCAAAGGAGCTTTCTGTGTTGCCAGTCGGTCATCGAACACTTTAAGCCGCGAGAAGGTCATCTCTTGCAAAATGATACACGAGAAGCAGCGACAACAGATTCAACTCGGATTTGCCTTTGTATAGGCTCAGCTGGTTCTCGCAAATAAGAGCATCGCGGGTCATCTCCGGCGCTTTGAGGCTGAACAATGTCTTTCATTTCGCTGCTTGTGAAGTTTGAACTTGACAAAGCGGTGATGTGACTGACATTGAACCGTTTCAGTTGCTTCCAGAATTGTGTGAGCAACTTGCGATCTCTTCTTGCAGAGATATCTTTGAGTAAGTGTAACGGCAACCACGGGGTGACGTAATCAATGATTGGATGGCCACGCGACGCTTCTAACAACACAGAGCATTATCAGTCCTAATCACTCTCAGTTAAACATGGACGGGATGACACAGAGGGGAGAAAGAATAAACGTGCCATGGGGCAATAAGATTGTTTGATCCCAACTGCTGCCTCATAACGAATGCATGGCTTCTTCGCTTGAATGTGTGTAATTTTTGTTGCTATGTCACACTCAGAATTGCGCATTTTGAGTGGACATTTGCGACCTGGCGACTGGTCTCAGCACGAGTGGTCGGTCGTCTGCTTAGTTGGTGGGTCATGCGTTCGGTTTTCAGGGCAGCGTTTGATGGATGGTGTACTCAACATGTGTCAGCTTATCCAAACTGCGTCAATGTCGTTCTTTGCACATCGGTGTCAATTATTCTGGCCTTCGCTGCCGCAGTTTTAAGTGCGTCGATGTCATCCGGTTGTAGAGATTTCGACGGGCGTCGGTTGTGATTTACTTACGCACATGAGGCAAATTATACGTTTTTAGCTTTATTTAACGCTTGCTTCTCATTTCGTAAAAGTCCCGCTGGAAATTGAAATATACCCGTGTTATTCAACAGGTTAACTTCACAATAGTCGACGCCAATTACAATGGCCGATATACAGGAGCTTCCGTCTACATATATGTTTCAACCTTTGAATAAGAGTCAGTTTGCCCTGTGCCAATTGTCCCTCTTTGGTCTCGCATCTCTTCCGCAAACAACACTTCGCTGTCTCTTTCGCCAGAAGGGACCACAAATGTATCCATATCTCTTTTGCAGCTGCCGTCTTTGAATCGCAGCAGTTGCTAACCCGGGTTCCGTCGGCCAGTTTCCAACTCCCAGAGGACCAGCTCCTTGGCTTATTTCTTCCCACTCGTGTCTCCCGCGAGGGCAAAGCAGTCAGCTTTTGGTGGAAGGCTTTGGGGAAAAAACTTGCATGACACCAACGCATTGATTTTGAGGCTAGATTCAAAAATATCTCTTAAATCCACTTTGAAAGATTAGTAATCAGCGGTTAACCAATAATAAACACAACAAATTAAATAATTTATTAAACGAAGGTCGGTCTTTTATTGATGTTTTCCTATTGTGGTTTTTCTGCAGGATTCCACTTGGAACATTGTGCGTTACTCACAAATGAAAAGTGACATTGACTCGTGTCCAAAATGTCGCCAGCGGACTAAGTTGGCCGTTTCTTTGCTCTGCACTGTGATCTACTAGTATATTACAATTGCACGTGCCTTGTTTATCACACATAATACCCAATAAAGCAATGGAATCGAAACTGTGAGTCAGTTGTGAAAGGGGAAACGACCATAATTCTTCTGGTCTACATTTATCCGCCTGTGCGATTTCTTGCTAAGTGCCAGCGAGCCCCCTACTTGAAATGATTTGTTCGATCATAAATCTGTCGCTTTATAAATTCAGCGGAAAAGAGTCGACGTAGCATGAAGTGAACTGATGTTCGAAGGTAGATCATAAGAGATTTCACCTCATTGCATTTCACACTTCTCTTATTTTTGGTCCTGAATCATAGGAATATTGATTTTTTCCACCTTTCTTTTACAATCTCTGGTCAGACACCACGCGTGACCTTTCATATTTGGGTGCCAATTAAAGGTCAATAGGTTACGACGCTGTTGTGTCATCGTCTCATGGCGTAGAACTCGCCTGCACACCAATGTCCCCAGTTTCTTCAGCGCTTCTGAAATTATGAACTCATTAAATTTTATGAGAGAAGAACAACAACAACATCACACAGATCGAATAAAAAAATTATTATGTAACCTGCATTTCTTCCCGTTCATTCACCTTCATCGGCTGAATCCTGGATCCAATCTCTTCAATCTGCAGGTGTTGTCCTTGATCGATCTCAGCGTAGTCCACATGCACAATCACGATAAGAGGCCGATATCTCTGGAGATTGGTATATACCCCGATAAGGATTGCTCGAGTAGGGCGTAGTAGTGCGTCAACGAGAGCAGTTGCCTCTTTAATAAGGCAATCATGGATATTAGACCAATTAGGATCAACGATTGAAATCATACCTGCTTTTTGGAAATGGCAACATGCAAATTCAAACTCCAAGAATTCTTTCTCCCTGGCTTGAAAGGCGACACCGGCAAACAGCCCCACCCCAGCATCGGACCCCCACCCCCTTGTCACCCGTACATCGAAGGCATGGAAGTATTCGTGAGTGGACCCAATGCGCATGCGTAATCGAACTCACGTGACGATGAACGAGTCCTTGATCGCCATTGTTTGATGCGTGGTAACTTGGGATCAAGACAAACGAGTAACCATGGTAACGCATACAAATTCGCCGATAATGACAGCAGTTTGATTGGAGACTGAGATATTATCAATCATATTGCGAACAATATCTGATCGATAAAATTGTCCTTGCTTTCGATGATGACATTTAATATTATTCTCGGTTTAAACATGCAACGGAATGCGAAAGACGACCATAAACATCGATCAGCACGTCGCTCGGTTACCAGGTAACGTTTCTCTGTTACCTTTCCTGCGAGCAATTAGCATCGCAAAGACGACGAACGAAGACTTCATTAAAACGTTGACACGCGACAAAAGAAGGAAACTGAAGATCGAAAGTTTTGAGTCGACGCGGAGTAGACCTCACTCCCACGACCACCCATACAGAATATACAGAAGAAACGAAAGAGAGGAAAAAAAAAACGCAAAGAGGGGGGGAAGGAGTTGTGAAGGTTTTGTACGTAAAAGATAATACGAAACGCGACTGATTCATGTCTTTTTCTGTCCCGTTCGACACGCGAGAACACGATTCCTTTTTTGTGTGTGATGGCCGTCATGTTGGTTCGGGTCGTTGAACTCTTTGAAGTTGTGGAGCGATCCGTTTATTGTCGAAGATTCGCGACTCTTTCGTTTGTGTAGGCCGACAGCGCATGCGCATGAAGGTCGCTGCTTATTGCAAAGTGGGGTTCAGTAGGTTTCCATGATTTATGCCAATATGTGGTTATACCAAAGCCGTCGTATCTCCCCTTGGGTGATCATTGGTTCTACACTTTGCTTGCAGCCAATAGTGCAGATGTGTGCATGCAAATGTGTAGTCGGCTCGTTCAATTTCACGGCCAGCAAATCTTTGATGGAATGGCAGCTACATAGATCCCTCAGCAGCTTCAAAACATTCGCTTCTTGACGTGATGGCAGCGAAAAATGACCTGAAAGCGACGACTTCAAAGCGGGAAAAAAAAATATTCTAGTAATCGGAGAGACCCGTCAGTCAGCAACAACCCAAGCTAAACACACATACGAATTACGACGAGGGGACGTACGGGGTAGGGTTTCATAACCCTTAAGGGGTTACGAATGGAAGGGGGAAGGGGCGGCATATGCAGGGGAAAATACGAGAAATGGTCAGGAGTGCTTTTGCGCATTACGTAAATTGCTTACTGCGCAGTCATTTGGCGCATAAATCGCACTGTTGCTGAATACGATTAGCAAACGCCAAATTGGATGAACACTTCTGGTCCCGTCTTCTTCGTCACTGTCGATGTCGCTCTTAGACGAAGGTGAGTAATCTCATGGCTGCCACGCTGAATTCAGTTGTAGCACTTGTCAACATCCGATTGAATGGAGAGAGATGAGGGGGTGAGATCACTTACCTGGCGAGTAAACATGGCTGCAAGGACATAATGAATCGTGAGCGTCGATCCAAATTGGTTAGGATTAGCTCCCAAAGCGTATCATTATTACACAGAGTTTGACATTGAAGTATGCACGCTGATTGGTCAATGCTGCTAGGCAGAGGTCAAGGACTTCGGGTTACAGAGTGGGAGTCGTTTTCAACAGGCGACATTGAAACGTGTTCAAGGACAACCAACGCAATCACAAAACTTTGACCCGAGAAACAGATCCGGAATCGGCTCATAATTTTTATTGTGGCATGACATCGAAATTCGGATTGGTTCGCCACTTCGGAATCCCCGCAATTGACATCGGGATGACGAATAGCTTTTGTCATTGGCACACTTTCCATTGTCGGAGACCTTGACTTAGTCCGATTGGCTCTTTCCTATTTAGCGGTGAGGTGCCGAATTGGTCGCTTGTCCGAACCAGCGACCTTAAACGTGGTCTGATCGTGATGTATTTCACACGCTGAACCCTGGTTGGCTCGAAGGTAAGTTTTCATTGTGCTTTACGCCGCTGCGGTCGACTTCCTTAGTTGAGGTCGACAACTGAAATGGCACTTCCTCAACCCACGCGGCAAACACAGCGACTGAAAACCACAAACCAAATATGGAAGCGCAGAAATGAGACGCTTTTCGCTTTGACGTTTAGCTCCAATGACAGCGTTGGGCAGTTTATGAAGAACACTTATGAGTTGTTTATTACACGGAAAATCGATTTACAATCAAAATAAACAATGCTGTCCATGGCTTCATCCACCAAGTAACCAATTTCAGTAATTATTTTTAATTTGGAGAAACAGCAAAGCCCCCGGGGAGAGGAGGGAGGGGGGGGAGCTATGCCTGTTTTGCGATATCATCGCAATTCGTCTATCTGTAATGAGAGACGGAATCCGGACTTCACTTTTTGCTCCGTTCCGACGTGTTTCCGCGGAATAGAGACTGAAATAACAGGGAAGATCCGGAAATGTTAAAACTCGGATCTTGCAATTTTCTACTAAATTGATGTAATTATTGTCTCTGCGGATTGAAGTATCCGTTGCCATGGAGATCATTCCCAGAATTCCGTGAGGAGACAAGAGACAAAATACAAAGACGGAAGAACCCAGAGAATAATGATTGAATGAGAAACAGAAAATGATAAACATCCTGGAAACATAATCTCAGAGGAAATAAACACGCACTGCTAGAACAAACTCCAAATGTAGTCCTTAGGCCATCGTGTGAGGGCGAAATGAAGAGAGAGGTTGAGGTTGAGGTCAGGTTGAGGTCAGGGGCATCATCTCAAGAGTTCTCTGTGAAGTAGATCTCACCATGCACGGCCGCTTTTAGACAGCGGAAGGGTTTCTTTGCCTGCTTAGAATGACACCTGAGCAGATGGATCGCAGGTGAATCTGAGCTAACAACAACAGATGATGCGGTCATTGAATTGCAAGAGCCAAGGTCCACTCACCTGGGGTCTCTATTGTTGCCATGACAACTAGAGGAAATAAACAAGTTCTTTTTTTTTTTTTTTTTTTTTTTTTTTTGTGTCCGTTTGCCTTGAGCTGATTCTGCATTTATCTTATCCAAAGTTTGATGGAGAATTGGCGCAAAACTATCACCTCTCCCCTTAACCCATTTGGATACACCAATCACTATATTTTTGAGTATTATTGATGAATCATAAAAGCTAATTAGCCGATTGGGTGACATATTTCTAGACATTACGCTTGCTGTGGATTGATTCCTTGATGCATCGAATTTGAGAGGTTTAAAATCTCGCTTTCTTCTCGCGTTCGATTTCATACCGTCGTGACGGCATAAAAGTATTTCTCCTATTGTTAACAATGGGAGCCGTCGAGTGAGCAGATCTTTCAGCAGTTCTCATAACAGAATCTCGCACTCATATCGTTTTAAGCTATTCTGCCTGAACAGGAAATTAGTATTTTAATTTGTCAAGCTAATCCTAATATCATTTAGACTGGACCAATTTTTTCAAAAAATGGTCTTTCGTCACTCACAAAAGCTCATAGAATCGATCTTAAAATGTTCTAAAATGAATAGAGGTCATCTTTAAATTGTAGTCAAATTGGTGATAGCGATTATTCAGTTTGCAAATGCATTCATATGCATGAGGCATGATAGGGTTTTACGGCTCCACCCAACCCATTCGTCTGATATGGGCGCCAAAACAGAAGGCACGGTACCAGGGTTTCCCCCTACTCTTATGATAAATCCCAAGGGTTCTTTATCCTGCATATCACCATAGACAGTAGTACACAGTGCCCGGCCTTGTTACGCAGTTGGGCAGCACTGCAGACTCACCGATGAATTATAATTAAAATGACAATTATAATTCACAATCATGACGCCCGTGGCAAGATCGGGTCTCGAACCCTGGAACTCGACCCCCACGTCTGCATAGGATTACAGGTGTCCCTCATTCTTATGCATATCGCACCAAATAAATGCGCAAAACTCCCAAGGCCGAAATAAATTAAATTCAGACGATAAGTTCCTTGTGATTATAAGTTGGAACTTTGATCAATTCATCGAAGCGTGTTAGTTTCTGAGTTAATAATCAACCTATTAGAGACATGTGTGTCATGGACTTTATCAACAGGAAGCTAAATATTAAATTGCGCTGTTGTAGTTTCCGGTTATTATCTCATTAAAATCAGAGAAATCATCTCGTCGAATTTTCGGCACAAACACGCGGTTCTCCGTTTGCAGATTCAAACCTTGAAAATATAAAACTGCAATTTTCCTCGAAATGCGCTCGTGTTTCGAAGAAGAATGTTGCAATACGATCCTCGCACTCAGCGTTTGTCCAATTAGCATTTCGATGAACTTTTATTCCAGGAAAATCGGCCATCCTCCGCATGCTGCACAAAACCTGCATCGAAATTAGCACTCGAGAACTCTCAGGGAGCCGCTTCATGTGGTTCAGTGCCCTGTTTTAGGAATTTAAAGTTAGAATACTTGACAAATTATTTCGAATAATTTCGGCACAAATTAAGAGCAAGTAGTTGGAAGTAACGAACGCAGTACGATGCAATGTTTACAAGAGGGCAAACCTGGGAAATCAAGCAGAGGTCGTACCTTTGGATGACCAGTGAACACACGATGCCTGAAATAAATTAACCGATTCTAGAAGAAGTTCCCGATAGAACAGAACATTTCTCAGAGGCAGTATCCATAGAATCAGACATGATTGTTGGTCAAAACCCTGGGGAAAATAGAGAAATTAATAAAAAAAAAAAAAAAAAAAAAAAAAAAAAAAAAAAAAAAACACATTTTTAGGATTAAATATTATTTTGAAATTTTCGGAAAACGCGTTTTTTCGTGAGTTCCAGTTTTCTTTTGTGTCTGTCATCACAAAAAAAAGGGGAAAAGTACAACTTGATGGCCCATAACTCTCAAAGCAGTGACCAAGGTGACGATTACCGAAATGGCGTTGATCACCAGGGTATTGAAGCCAGCTTCAATGGCCTTGGGTGAACTACCCATGATTACACTGGGGAATTGACCCAAATAAACAAATGAACACACAAAGTATGATTTCCAAGAACTGGCACAGAATAGTCGCAAAAGAGAGGAGTCAAACCAAGAAAAGATTTCACAATCAAATCAACGTGAATGGCGTCCACAGGGATTCCGCTTCTTTCACTATTTGCATTTCTCTTTGATGAAACAGGCGTGAACAGGCAAAGGGATTAAACCAAGAGACCCTTCATCGTGCTCAGATGCGATTAGGCCATTTCTTTAATCTATTGAAGATCTCTGCGGGTGAAAGCCTAAAGCCTGGATCGGTCAGGGAGGGCTCTTTAATCTATTCTGAATACACCGAGATTGAGATAATTTTATGTGCATGTACAAGCGAGGTTTGTATCTGACGTCACCTACGTGTGGTTTTATCCTATATCACTTCTCCATCTGCGTATTTCAATTGGGATAAGTTGTTTAGTATACTATGTTACAGAATAAAACCGCTGTAAACAAATATCGTCTGCAGGTCAAAAGAAAAAAAGAAGTAAACAAGCACGGGGATAATTTCAGCGAGGGATGAATTGTACAATTAAGAATGACAGCTTTCGTAAATTACGTAACACATAACAATCGACCGTCCAGAAGATTTAAACTGTGCAACATATATACGTGCATGAATCATCCGGCATCGTAACCTACGCGCAATGTTGAGTAAGCGTGCGTTCATTTCGAATTAATTCCTCTCAATTTGAATGTTTTGCTGTCAAAAAATTCTCCGAGGTTACACGTGGGAGGTTTCTTGGGCCGCCTGCGTGACGCCATTTATAACGAATGCACCTGCAAAGCTTACGTCGAGTGAATTTTGTGTTCTCCAAAGTGCTCGCATTAAGTAGTAGTGAAGTGACTCGCAGATGCAAACCTATGTAGGCTATATATGCAGCCTAATGTAGGCTTTGGCTTGCCTCTTGCAATCCCCGAGAGAAGTTGCAAATTTCTTGCTTGTCTTCCTTGCTTAATCCCAGCACTCAATCGTACTCCTTTGAACTGTATATTCTTCACGTATACATGAGTGCTCAGATTTAGCGCACGGGCGCTCATTCCCAGGCACCCAAAAAACAATACACAATTAACGGGCAAGCTGGGCAGAGAACATACTTCACTTGCACAACATGTAGAACGACACATAAAACTGCACGATATATTACAGTGAAAAAAAAAAAGAGAAGAGTTTAAGCTCATGCTACAAGCAGCAAGCGTCCAATATCCAACACGACCAATCCCCCCCCACAGGTATCATATCGAACACAGGTATTACCCTAAGTAACCGCCGCGGGGAGCAACACCCAAGGAGATTGAAGCCCTCCTGATTGAACCTCACCCCAGGTACGCAATTTCCGAGGCAGGCAACCACAGTTCCATCGTGTGCGCCGGATGAGGCACTAACCCCAAGTGCTTATCCCAGGCCAGCTGTGGCCCAAAGCCCAGTAATCAAGGAGGGGGATGCTGCGAGGGAGACAGGTTAATTGGTGCAGGGGTTACCCCCCACCCTCCTCGTGGAGAGAGCCAATCGAGCCATGCATTATTCAAAGTATGACACAAATGTTGTGTGGGCTCCTCATCAGATTCAGTGCATTTCCTGTGATGATTCAAGGGTTTCTAATTAACCTGATTTAATTTTGGAATCCAGGCATTTCGGCTGCACCGCGAGCCAAGACTGTCACCGCAAGTATTCAGCAGACAGGGAGCGTCATCAATATCTCCTACGACAGAGCAAGCCAGAAGCTGAGCTTGCATTTTTTTGGAAATCTGCAGTCATGCTCCTTGTCAACCCAGTGGAGATGTCTGCCTACAACATCCATGTAAATTAGCTTGGGCCACGTTTAATGAACACGGTTTTAATCAAGTGTGCAACAGGCATTCAATTCCTTGGTATGACTCGTGTTGGTGATATATCTATGCTCATGTTACTCAGTCCATCCGCAAAGATATTTGTTTTCAAGCGATTCGTCTTTTTTAAAGTTTTTACCGAAGTTTGCTTTAAACCTTTAAATTCTAATCAACCTCTATAAGTGAAACTGTTTCGTCTCACTATGACTCTGGTCCTCAGTTTGTAAACCAACTTTTATTCAAAATCTCCAAAAGACTGCAGATAAGTACTGGGGAAAATTTCACTGCTTTGGAGTGAACGTGCGCTGAACAGATGTTTACAACCAAATTGTTATAATTTTAAGTAAACTTGTGTGGGATTGACATAGATGTACATGCTATTATAATACATTGACCGCTTTTTCTACGAGCGTAATGCTAAAAAAAGATCAATAATTCTGAGAGAGAAAGCGGGTTCTTCAGCCTCGATGGAACAACGGGAAAGAGCAGGTCATTATTTATTAGTCATTTTGCAGAGTTGGTCAGCTTAGCTGGACACAATCGGTCAGTGTGAACGCAGGAGGCAGCACAGCGGGAAATTCAGCGCATCATCTATTCTTGAGATAATACATTGTCAATCCTCATTGATCATTAATTCTCCGTTATTAAACCTTAGTTATCTTCAAGCCGTGATTAGATGTTGGTGAGCCCACCTGTCACGATGTTGACGCCAGGGGCGCGCAACTCCGTTTGCGGCGAGATGGACACTGTGCGCTGTTTAGCATGATTTTCTCTGTGTGCGTGAGTATCTTAGCTATTGACTCGTGCGTATAAATGTATGTTAGTGGATTGCTCATTTTGTTCTCAAAGGCAACTGAACTGATTAGGCTTGCTCAGAATGTGATTAATGCTCCAGTAATCAATGTACTCGCTTATGACCAGCCCAATACTTGGCTCCGTGTTGCATCCACTCGTGCTGCTGCAAGGCGTCGTATTTCGGAAATGCGTGGCCATCTTTGTTGATACAGAGAGGGGGATGTCACAAGTTAGGAGGCAATATTATGTAATAGGCTATCAGTTTACGTATCAGTGGCCTCCCGAGGAACCAATGAGGCGACCTCATTTGCCCTTTTGAAGTCGGCTATAGAACACTCTCCAATCTCAACTTCCAAGCTACTAAGATTGAATCAGAACTTACTGTAGTTTGGTTTCGGCCATAACTTTTGCTGACACCATTTGCCGAAT
>KB299905.1:104058-179752 GCA_000328365.1 Capitella teleta
AGGGGTCAAGATCAAAGGTCATCAAGTCGAGGGTCTGAAAGTGCCGTATATTTCTCGACTTTAAAGGATTCTTCTATGGACAATTATATAATGCAGCTTAAGTTCGACTTAACTCTATTTTGACTCGATGCTTTTTTTTTTTTTTTTTTTATGTTCCATATCATAATCATAACGCTTCTATCACCCTTCGCATTATGATTGCATAAATAATGATTATCTGTGAGCTGTGATTCATGGTGCGTAGTAAGAGTGAGTGAGTGATTGGGTTTTACGGATCCACCCATGGGTGATACGGTGCGTAAGAATAGACGGTAACAACATCATCGAACATGCAGTCACAACAGTTTACCGAAGAAATTGTCTCTTTTCCAATGTAATTTTCGTGGCATAATCGAGTTAGGTCACTTGGAAGTCGATGATCATACTTGGGTTGATTCTGTTCTCGTGAATATGGAGCCAAATAACCTTCCCGTGACTTATTCCTTAGACATCGCCGAGCGTCACGTGACATTACACTCGACTGTCTTCGACATTACAATTGTGTATATATTAGACCGTGCCTCAAATTGCCATTCAATAATGTAACATTATGAATGAATGGAAGGAGTTACATAATTCATGGAGCTAATTGGTTGCCTTTCCAGGGAATCAGATGAATGCGGTGTCACGTGAGTAATTCAGGGTCAATGAGTGCGTCCGTAGAACGGTACACCGACCAGAATTTTGAGCACACACACATACATAAGAAAAAGATAGAAGAACAAATTGATATTAGTATCCATTAATACAATAACTGATGCTCAAAAGGGAGAGTTTCCCGGAGACAATCCCATCGCAAGGCAACATCTAGGAATGGGCAAAGCACAGCGCCATCAATCTAACAGCACGGTGCTCCCGAAGGTGATTGTCTCGGGGCTCCAGGTGGATAACCAGGAAGAGGCACGGAGGAGGAATAGATGACAAATATCCACATCATCATCTCACAAACAAAGGAATGTCACTTCTTTATCTGTGCATCGTCGACTACAGAAAAGCTTTCGACTGCGTCAACCACGACATTCTGTGGGCGGATGTGAACCGCGCATCGGTTTTCCAAAGCATGTGTTATTCAACTCGTTGTCTCCTTAAATCTGGATCAGACGACCTGATGGTGAGAACGAACCCATTCGGCGTGGTGTTAGAAAACAATTGTATCATATCTCCATCTCTTTTCAACGTATGTGTACACGGATGACATATTGAGTGAAGCAACTGAAACGCTATTGGAATCGAAATTGGAGGACGCACTCTCTGTAATCAAAATAAAATAAATAAATAAATAAATAAATAAATAAATAAATAAATAAATAAATAAATAAATAAATAAATAAATAAATAAATAAATAAATAAATAAATAAATAAATAAATAAATAAATAAATAAATAAAATAAAACAAGCTGTTGACACTATTCTAAAGCAGAGCCGAAAGAAAGAATTGCTGCTGAATGCGAAGAAAACGAAAGCGAATCAGAGAGCTGGACAACGGAAGGACATACTTCAGTCGTTTTACTCTAAGCGGACTTGAAGAAGTGGAACAATTCAATTACTTGGGCTCTGTGATCAATAAAGAAGAAGGCAGCATGCAATCAAAGGAAGGGTCAATATTGCTTCAACATCAAAAAGATGGAAAAGATTTGGAAGAGAAGAGGGAACAAAAAATTAGTCTTGTGAGAGCAACAGCCTCCTCGAAAGTGTTCTACATGTACGAGCGTGGATCTTTGATCAAAGGAAGTCCAAAATAAAATCAATGTGGAGATGTGGGCACTTTGGCAACTGCTGCACGGTGAATGGAATGCCGAATCCACAATTTGGTTGCGTACAAAACAAATGCTCATCGGCCAAATTATCAAACAGAAACTCAGCTACTTTTGACACGCCATGAGACAAATTAGAAAACAAAACAAGACAGAGTTGAAGGTGCGCGAGGAAGGGCAGAGCGAAGAGAACTTGGTAATGTGATGTGGAAGAGAGGTTCCAGCCTTCACCAGGCCTCTCGCCTGGAGGGAACCGCGAAAGTTTTAGAACCTTCGTGAAGGCCACAGCAACTGGATTAAGCCATCTGATTAGAAGAGAGAGATACAATGCTAGATTTGTCAGCTTGTAGTTTTTTGACGCTGCTATGCCATTTTTTCCCCTGTGGATTAGTTATCTCTGGAACCCTTTCATGTCGTCTTATGCGTTTCTGAGGCTTCTCTTGTTTCCTATAAAACTATATTTCCATTTCAGTTTGTATCTGGTTGATAATAGATAGGAACACATCGTTACCATAGATAATCATTCCGAACGCGATCGACCCAAAACTGTAAAATAACACAAGCAATCTGTCAAGATCAAGATGACATTTGATAAGGGATAAGAATAAAAAAAAAAAAAACCCATACACATTTAATAGAAACGCTATCTGTGATGAAGTGCTGCTTATGAGATCTAAAACCTGAAGTGACAACACAGAATACATTTCCCTTCTCCCGTATTTTTGTCTTATCCGAATCTCGTAATTTAATCGCTATGCTCTCAATGATCGTAATAAATACAGAAATTCAGCATCTCGATTCCATCTCCGCAATAATTGTTTCCCCCAAAAGACCAATAACTTACGAGAAAAATAAAACGAAAGAAAGTGAGACAGAGAAGCGAATGCAATGTTTTCCACGAACTGTCAAAGAGATTGAATGAATTTGATGAAACGTTCTTTTACGAATCAATGGTTTCGTTGCATTCTTTTACGCATGGCGTGTGAATGGCCATTTTCATCGTCTGCATGATATTCCATTGAAAGCACTGGTGACTGAAGCACCATCATCATTTACCATTTGCCTCCTGAATTTCGGACGAGGTTTCCAGTACCAAAGAAGTCGGCTAATCACCACAAGTCACGTGATCATACAGCGTCACGAACGGAATTCTAAGTTGTGCTTCGGCTTTCTCGATCCCCAAATCTTTCATCAACATCCATTCCGAATGCATCTCGCGTCTTCACTTTCCAGGGTTTTTTTTACTCGGCAAAATTTCTCAATGTCGCCGCGCGTGTGGACGCAAAACGAAAAACTGTCTTGCGTGCAATTTCGTAATTTCACAATCAATTATCTCGCTATTAATGCTACGTGATGCGCCATTCTCGTGTAATTACTCGCACAATGAGTCTTCATTAGGAATTTTGCGAATGCTCTTTGCAACCGAAGATGAACTGCTCAGTGCTCTTAGACGAGACAGCTCCCACCAAGCAGCAATGAACCCCTGGTTCAACCCGGCAATAATTCTCAATCATCGGCTTCCTTTGAAACACAGCTTACGATTATGCGTCGATTTCAGCTGAAAGGGCACTTCTGTCCCCCTGTAATGCCAGCTCCATTCGTCCCTGTCCGCTTAGCAGGAGGGCAGTTAGCCTTTTAGTCGAGTTCCTGTGATTGTCGAGGCTAAAACACCCTTATCAAAGATCAATGGTGACTCACACTAATTGTTATATATAAGGGCTCAGTTGGTTTCGAGGGAATAATATCTCGTCTAATCTCGTTGAGTAAGAGGCAGAAACGGTTGATTACCGTGAGACTACACCACGCACAAAAGCAATGATGTGTCGCAGATGTTTTAATTGACACCAGTAGAGATGGAAATAATGACCGGGGTCTAAATCACGGTCGTATCCGAAATGCTCGGATACGGTCTCATTGGTTCCCTGGGCGAAACCTAAAAGGGGCCAGTGCTCCGGATCTAAAGGACGCTCATGGTTCTAGTTTCAGAATAAGAAAAAAGCATAAATTAAATAAATA
Organism: Capitella teleta; assembly: GCA_000328365.1. Taxonomy (NCBI): domain Eukaryota; kingdom Metazoa; phylum Annelida; class Polychaeta; family Capitellidae; genus Capitella; species Capitella teleta. Next base: position 107,869 of record KB299905.1, read on the forward strand.
AAAAAATAAAAAATAAATCAACGCAATATTACACAGAATATTTTGTTTCTCACTTTGGCGATCTGCAACCTGCAGGCCCCAATATGTACACAGTGAGAATATTCATTATATTCAATCCCCACTCATTGATGCAAGAATCGTTCTGCTGAGTGTTCTAAAGTCCGAGCACTGGTCACTTCTAGGTTTTGCCCAGGGAACCAATGAAACCGTTACGTAACCGGTGATTCAGGATGATCATCGGTTACATCTTATGGAACTAGCTGGGGTCCAATTGATTTCTTTTAATATGATGTACATTGTAATTCGAAATAGACAATCAGCAATTTTAAAGACACTTGGCATTTGAAGCAACGATGCAGAATTCTATCATTATTTATGTTTTTTATGCACATAATTCATAGAATTATCAGTGCCGACAATTCCTTCCCTCTGCCACCGAAGAAAAAGAAGAAGAACCAAGCCAGGAAGCATCGGTTCCCAAAAGGCAACAGGAAAAAAAAAATCGAAGTACAACAGAAACACTGCTTTCAATGTCAAAGCACGTAGATTGTCTAACTATTTCATCCCAATGCTAATCTCAGCGATGCTTCATTGGGCAATTTTAAATGAGGTGGTATTAAGTCGATAACTCGCATTATTGGTCAGCCCTGAGCATTTCATAAAGGAAGGGGGAGGGGGAGGAGGGGGCTTCACAAAATAGTCCACGCCCGCCAGCGAAAACGCCTTGTAATTTGGTATGACCAGCCCCGAGTCAGAAAAACTAATTATTTCATATGTTGGACTTATAAATGGAATGCGATTCACAGGAGGATTTCAGGGTCGTGTTGTTTGCGTTGCGCTCGTGTTAAACACGTGACCAATTAAAGATCCCTCAAGGTGCTTCGCAAAAGACGACATTGACAAGCTATTGTGAATTCAAGGACATTAGGACGGACGCAAAGGCAAAATGCAGATGGCATGAGAGCGGAAAAGGACCTCTTTCGGACGGAAATCCACAAAATAACCTTCAATTAAGTTTTGCATGGGAAGAAAGGAAAGAGTTCAAGGGTCACGCTCACAGCGAACGTGTAAACAAGCAAAGAGCTCAGATTGGCGATTGAAATCCCGAAGCGAGACGTGAGTCACGTGTCTTGCGTGGGACGGAAGACGGAAGCACGTGAAACCATAGAGGTATGAAACATCAGCTAGAATGCGCATATATGGGTCACGTGATCGATCAGAATTGAAGCCAGATTGAAGGGGAACATTTTGTTGAATGTCGTCGCCATCAAAATAGCTCAATTAATTATAATTCGACATGCTGGTGTTTCGTGTTATATGTGCCACTTAAAATCTAAGCTATCGTGAATTTTACTTTACAATGGTGCAGTCATTCTAGTAACACCATGCTTGAAACCAATCACGCAAAACCAATTACAATTAACCCAGGAATCAATCGATTGACTTAATTATTGGTGGGTTACATTCAATTCGATGAACTATTCACATTGGACAACCAACATTCAAAGTCATTGCGTTTCCATGACGAACTTGAAGCATATTTACATGATGTTTGGTTGTGAAGCAGCATGCGATCCATTTATCGGAGCTCTTGCACGAGGAGTCAATGCTCGGCGCAATTACCATCGAAGACATTCGACAGCCGCCAAGGACGCTGACTACAGCAGCTGTACTTGGCTTGATTGTGGGTCGTTTCTTGTGCAGGGGTCATCTCACTGAGTGTGTTATGTCCCCTGTTAGCCGTGCTGTGCATTACTAATTCAGGCATCGGGCAAAAGTTACACTTTCCACAGGCTCCAATTTATATCCGGGCGGATTCTACCGTCTTTGGGTTTCGGTCGCGTGATCGGGGAAGAGAAGGCGTTGGGTATCACGATGCTCTCCCGAATTATCTCGAGGAGGGAGACATCAGCTGAGATTTTATTTATGTCCCAAATTTCGTGACGTGACCATTCATCTCGTCAATTCAAGTCGCTTATCACATCGATCTCCGCCAGCAGTGGGTTTGGCGTTCTCAACACGGAAAATGTTCTACACGGAAGCGATTTAAGGATTGCATCCATCAATGCCAGACATGTATACTTTGCGAGCGGAAACCTATGCTAATATTTCCAGCATGAGTTGAATAAGTCGAGGCCTAGCAGCGGGTGTATGGGAAGCTGCCGCGCGGCTGGTGTCCACACTCAATTCCGCGGACAGCCGGCCTTAAGCGGTAGATAATGACCACATTGCAGTTTGGATTCATGGCTTTCTATATGCTTCGATTGCAGCTAGTAGACAGCCCTCGATCGACTTCCTCTTCTTGCGTTTCCTGGAAGAAGGACGCCACTTGGAAGGGTGAAATGTGGGCGCTGTGATAAGGGGTTTGCACCCCTAGGGAACCGCTCTTCTCTGCGGAGGTATAGAGTTTGTGATAATTGCTTTTGATCATCCCGCATCACCATTTTATTTGGCAATGAATCAAAAAGTGCTCATATTCAGGAAGCGAACCATTCTAGATGATCTTTGAATAGGAAATTGCCAATCTAGAGTGACCTCTTCTTTGCGCGTGATTTGTTTACAGTGGAGAAGAATGATCCTCCTGATTAATGTCTCGGTAGGCGGTGATTTGACCTTCGTTTTGACCTTCGTTCTCATGGTTCAAATGTGATTCCCACATGCGACTAAAGCTCACGCGTCAACGGTCAAGGTCATTGCAGGATTAACGCAAACAGACCAATGACAGATCAGTCAAAAAAAAAAAAAAAAAAAAAATGTCCAAGGTCAAAACCAGAGAGCCTGGTTGTGCTAGCTATGTGATTATTTCCATGACATTTGCGAGTACCTGTTACTGTATAGACACGTCGCTGTACACAGAGTGAAATAATTACTGCGTGCCTAGATTGACGAGGCTGCCATGCTAATATCACGCATTCCATGAACCCCGTTCACTTACACCGAACAACGGATCAGAGTGAAAATTTTAATTATCTGATTCACACGAAGATTTGAACAAGCAAATATTAATTAATTTAATCCCTGCAACCAGGAGACCGTATATCTATGCATGCCACTCCTCGATGTGCCCTTTTCAAGCTGTCTTAACAGTCGAAATCTACAGCACTCCATCACTGCTCCTTGAGATCGAACCAACATCCATCTCCCTCAACAACGCATTGAATTCCGACTCCTCCGGGCTTCCCTCCTTCCCTCCCCCTCTCCCTCCCTGTCCCTCCCTCTGCCTCTTTCTCCCTCTCTTGTCAAGAAAAGGTTGCGTAAGATTCACGTCGGCGGTTCACGGACACCGATCCGCGGCAAATAAATCGGAAACAGGTGTCGTGCATTATTCATCAATGGCAGAGAAAAATGAGGACGCTGTCAGTTAAAAAGAAGCACATCGGTGAACAACGACAGTCGTCCTGCGAGATAGGCAGACAATTAAAGCCGAAAGTAGGAGAAATATCATAATTCTCGACAGCCATGAATCACTTAATCTAACTGACGCGTACACCGAAGTAAACCGAAGCTCAATTTGTGACGATAAAGAATTTTTTAGGAGAATTGGTCGTTTGACGAAGGAGACAGTAAAATGTTGGCACAATGCGATTGTGGCTATTGTATGCAAATGAGGTCGACGTGGACGGCCGTAGATCAGAAGTATGCGGCAGTTTTGTGGTTCGTTGTGTTCGTGCAGAGATTGCCATCTGGGTTCGAGGTAAATTGCAGGGTATATACAAGAAATAGTGTGTATTTCAGTCTAATGATGCCTCAAATTTAGCGCTGCGCCATTTGCACTGGGGTAAAAAACACGGGGTTATACATGCAAAGGTGTGTGTTTGATAAGAATCAAACGCAGGTGATTAGCGAGCATAGCTTGTTTAATAGCAGTTCACCAAGGGGGCAACCTGAAAATGATCTAATTACAACTAATTAACGTATCATTGCTTACCTTAGATCTCTAAGTGGGTCCAGTTTTCACCAATCGTGCACGTGTCTCGGGAGCTTACCTGAAATCTTTGTTTTGTAATTAGTCTAATTACACGTGTAATGGTGCATGTGATGATGCATGGTCAGATGTTATCACACCGCGTTGACTGCGGTCAGCCCTACTTTCAGGGCCGAAAGAGCTTCTTCTCCGTTGTGTCGACTCTTGACTTCCTAAACAGACCTCGTTCCTTTCTTGCAAACCAACAGGTATTCATCGGATTCCCACACACTCAAAATTGATGTGTTCCTGAATTCGGAAGGCAGAGATGAAATGGACGCATGTACATCAACATAGCGGCATATACAGGGTGGGCCAAAAGTAGTTTATCTACTCCATGGTAAAAACAAAACTCTAAAATTGGCTAAAGTGTATCAATTATCCCCCCCTCCCCCCCCCAAAAAAAAAATAAATAAATATGGAATGGATTGACTGTGTTATTTTGTGCCCATGTATGCGAATAAAATTTCGCGCACTGATCAATAATAATAAAAATAATAAAAATAATAAAAGTTTTGGTTGCAGTGAAACCAGCGAAAAGACGAACCAGCCGAGTAATACGCTAATGAGGTGAAAAATGATAGGCCAATACACGTATCGATGGATTATAGTTATCATTCAATCAGCTCATATATTATAGCAGTCTCGTATCGAATCAGTTGTATAGTAGACACTTCGTTATAATTATATATTCTCGCTGACTCGTTTCCTTGGAGACAGACGCTCTCGTCGTCATCGTCCCGGGGGTTGAGGTAATGAATTATTGGACTGCGGTGTAGTGTCGCCTTTCTCCGGTGTATATATATTTCATTTCTGGCTCCCTCGGGTCTCAATTCGTAAGCAGCCAAAAACGCCAAATCCGTCTTTAATATTTTTTCCGTATTTGTTGAATGGGTTTCACTGAGAAATATCCCTGAATGACCTGAAAGCAGCGTCACGTGTTGCGCAACGAGAAGCGTGTTATGTAAGAATGGCTGACGTCATCTGCGTCGAAGGTCGACCTGACATTAGTTTTGACACTTGTACATTTCATTGAGCACACGAAGCACCTGAGCCGCTTACTACTGGATTCGGAACGGCCTTCCACTGCGAAGGTTGTTGATTAGGCAAAGCCAACTGTGCACCGTGAGCACAGGCGGATTCACACAGCCCTAATAGAGCGTCCATTTCGTTACTTTACCATATGAAGCCCTGAGCACCAAAGCGTGATTTGGGCTGGTATTGATACATATCGGTGCAACATCAAACGCAACACTCGGCGAGGATCCAGGGTGTGTAATTACAGTAATAGCCACCGCACCATGCGATTACATAACTAAATAGCCATTGATCTCTGAGAGGTGTTTCACCGTCAATTGCAAAGTTTCGTGGCATCGGACATCACCGCATAACGCGACACGTGCGGCTCATAAGCGGTCACTCAGTGAATGTTCCACTTGACCCATCAAGAACGCTAAACAGAATACGTTAGACGTCACAATACGCAATGATGTGCTTCGCAGAATGCTCTGCTCTTTGAGAATTTCGTTATGAAGGTTGATCTGCAAAATCCGTTCGTAATGGACTGTTGCGCTTTGGGCTTTGATGTTGCATTAGCAAATGCCACGGGGACGCTGGATGTCGAAATGGCAAATCGAATGTTATTCCTCGGTTCTCCTATACGAGGACCTGTAACTGCTGAAATTAACATGGTAAATATTTACATATTATCGTGAGAACTCTCTTGTGAACACTCCCCTTCCTTTAACTCCTCTCCAGCTGTGACTGCAATCTTCTTACACACATATATATATATCATTTATTTGTGCGCACATATGACGCCATGTTTATGTGTCCATTACATTTCTCTGGCTAAAAGCTATAAATGGAGCGTCCATTGCTCTGGCCATATCTCTGACAATGTCAGCCATGCACGAGGTGTTGTCTGGTGATATAATGTTATGACCACTATAGGATACTGTATTAAGAAGCTAGTATCGGTTGTTTTGACCAATCAGAGAGCAGCCTGGGATGAGAGCAAGTTTAGACGAATGTATTCTATCTTCAAATCTTTGTGCCCAGCAATTGTTTTTTTTTTTTTTTTTTTTTTTTTTTTTTTTTTGGGGGGGTGGGAGGGGGGGTGACGCATATGATATCAAAACAGAATGTCGTCTGAATAACTTACATTCATCCTTTTGTTGGTTGTTCGTGATGTAAGCTAACATCACATCAGTTGAGGAGACTCAATTTCAGACTCTCGTGGGAAAAATTATTCAGCAATTTGGCATTTAATGGCGCTTGCATCGGCCTCAACCCACGCAAACTAATCTCAGAAATAAAATTTTGCTACAAAATAAAATAATAAAATAAACAAACCGCAGTACCCCCCTGGATATATATATATATATATAAATATATATAACGTATATAAATATATATATAACCAAAGAATGAATTAAATTGCTGTAATGTTACCTTCGAGTGTGCATGCTCGATCGGACGAACGACAATATATTGGACAGACGGATTTTATTTCTGATGACTGCTTCTTAGATATGAATTATAAAATAGGTTGCTTATTTACACACAATGTCATGACCATGTGATAAAATTATAAAATGTGAGACTGTGTAACAATTCCAACTCAATCTTGAAGAAATCCATTGTTATTCGTGACGCAAAGTATTTTCCCTGATTGTGCAAATAAGGCATCAGGGCTAAGTGCACCTGCACTTAAAAATATCTGGGAGTATCAGCGTAAACTTATAGAGGTTTGTATGAAATATGGGACGAAGTCTTTTCATTTGAATAGCGTTTCACATGCGTAGTAGGTGTTTTCAATGCATGCAGGTTATATAACAATATAATTACATAAGAACCGCAGCAGAGACATCGAAGCCTATGAATGCAATCTGTTGAACAAGACAAATCAATTTATAAATCCATCTTTTGAACTCTGTTTGATTTTTGAAACCGAGGCTGATCAATCGTGATCAGCAGGCATTGTTCTCTGCTTGATCCACCGTCGACAAAGACACGGATCCGTCCTTTGAGCAGCGAACAATGGTTGCACTTGTCCAGAAATGAGATTGCTGCAAATGATGAATCTCCTCCAATAGGCGATCCCACTCACTCATACTAATACTTCACTCATTACAAGAGAAAGCTCAACGTGTGTGCCTCATATCTCAACCACAACTCCAATATTATATTGTTCAGTTGAATGGTGATAACTCGAGTGGCGTGTGTGTTGGAATAAAACGTGATTTACATTTGGTTATGTTGTGGGATAATATTCACGCAATGAACAATTATAAATATATGTACACTTATATACAGCTCACATTTCATTTTCTTCTTCTTCCTCTGGTACCGAGCCATAGCTAGGTGTTGTATTTTGATAAACTGCTCATTTAACGAAGCAAGATTAACACCAGATTTCAGACAATTGACAGCACAAACAGAGCGACATGGAAGCTTCAATTTCATCCACAGAAACACTTCTGTTTGATCTGCCGATTTTTTTGTTCAGTTGAACAATGGAAACACACAAAGCAGATCTGCAGAGAAATCGTTCGTCTTTCTAAACATGTGTGCATGCGAGACGAATATTGAATTTGTCAATCACGTCAGCACAAATCACGGCCATAGAAAATCGTTCACAGGAAAATGGCACGCAGAGATATTGGTGACCTATCAGGCGCGGAAGCTGACCTGGCTAGTACACCACTAGTTGCCTGGCAACCGTGGGTAGTTGATTGATTAAAACACCTGCTTAACTCTGATGAATGCAGTGACATTGAAATTCAAAATTATCAGATATCCATAAATCCGGTTCGTTCGTTGCAACGGATTCTTTCAGTCGGAGTTCTAAATTGTGTTCCTGTGATTACGCAACTTACGCCTAAACCCGAGGTCACGACCTTAGGAGCAACTCAGAGTCGTGACCTCCAATCGCATCAGATGCAGTCAGCCACAATTAAGAAAGTAAATGCGTTGTTACACTCAGTTAATGCTGCCTACATGTGTCTGCGGGAACTTTACAATTGACATCCAGGGCTCATTCAAAGACCGGGTCATTCCGGTGCAAAGGGGGTCAATTTCGACAGGGTCAGTGACCAGCGAACTGTTTCTTATTTCTCCTCTGTGACCTCCTCGAATGGAAAGATAAGAGTTAATTGCTCACAGATAAGACAGCAGACACCGTGACGAAAGCTTATTTCAGTTGTCGCAGGTTATTTGCATTTGTTGGTATTATATTGTGTTTCGAGACCTCTAGAATCCACTGTAGCTAGTTAGGCGAACTAATAACTGCGTGCTCATTGCGTGGAAATAATTGCATTTTAACCAAAATTGCAATTAAGGGGAAAATGTTCACTTCAAAGCAATCGGCCAGCAGGCTACAACTGTAATTTCAAACACGGTAGAAAATGAAATCCCAAATGATATCAATAATAATTCAATTATGACCGCTGAACTGAGAACAGTATAACATATTATGACGCAGTGCAAGTCAAAAGTCACGAACCGAGATCTAATTGCGTGGCGTCTGAATTACTCAATTAACAGTAATTAATTCCTGTATACCTGAGTCCGTGTGCCATTAGTAGGAAGTCGTGTGGATTCCCATTCCAAGAAGGCGTCTACGTGTGGGGTGGCGATCCTGTGATTGGCCCGCGGTCGAGCAGGTGGCTCATCAACGGAGACACCCGAGCGACGAAATCCTCCCAGCGACGTGTGTGGCTGCTCTGACGTTACATATCGGGAAAGGTCGCCGCTGTGGCTCAATCGGGAACATGACGACATGGACAGCACTCTGTACCACTCACAAGACAAACAAAAAACAAACACCGTCAGATATGACAAACGTTAATAACAGTTATTATTTACTGGCACAGATTATTAAGAATTACACCACTTTGATGCATGAGTCCATCAGCCAATCAGCGCCGAGTATTCGAGTGGTCAAACAGTGCATATCACGCACGCTCATGATTAGATAAGTGTGTTGAAGGTGGAATTATAACGATGTACATAGCTTCTCAGGTCACCAATCATCAAATGAGACCAAAAAGAGACTCCTCTCGTGATTCGCTTTCGTCTCTTGAACTACTTCGCTCATAAGCCTTGCGTTCCGGATTGTAAAAAATAATAGAAATAAAATAGAAGTTTGCCTTCAATTACTGGATGTCCGTCGCTCCGCCAATTTGGTGACCGTTGGTGACCCCGTACCGGAAGTAAAGACTCAAGGAGTCTCGTCCACGATTGACTCAGTCTCAGTAAAATTACCGGAAGTGAGGACTGTGAAAAAGAATGCGCGGTAACAAGGTCTCATCGACACCGAAGCGGTTGCGTAAGCGACGAAGTTCCACCGATCGACACCGGCCATTTTGTTTCACGCCACAGCAACTGATCGACGCAAACGCGGCGGTATTCAAACCGATCGTGACCTCTTCGGGCAGCAAACTGGCCATGAGCTTCACGTCTGTATACTTACGCACAAAGACTCAATTGTCCACTCCTCCAACCGCATATTCAAAGCGAATTTGGAAAAAGCGCAGTCGTCCGACAGCATACAGCGGAAGGCATCCAGTACAGCCACGCTGCCTACGTGGAGGCTACCCCCTTTTGAAAATGGCCCTCATTCCCGATCGCTACCCAGTGCCCAAGATTTCACCGCCACTTACACGAAAACACTTCAGTGGACTTGAAATGCGTTCACCGTCACAGATTTCTGAGGTAGACTACTGTCACAACCCCGTTTGATCCTTGGTTTCCTTCGGTCTTTGTAACTCTCGTCAATCGTTTCAGCGTTTCCCGGAGGGCGTGCTTAAGACCCTCGAGTGTTTGCGTCATACAGAGGACATTCCTGTCCCTTCTAGTGGTTAGCAGCATACGATTGTTTTGGTTTTTGAGTGACTTGAGAAACAGGAACTTTTTATCCCACAACTCCACAAGAGAAGTCCGAGTTCAGCGCTCAGGATTTGAAATTTCAAGTACACCTGTGTAATCAGCTCCAGGTATGAAACCGCTACCATCGAATGTGCGTGCAGCGCAACACTTCAATCAACCAGCCAGCGTCCGTGTATTTCAGAAGTTTATTAGGATGATTTATAACTATCATGCATCGATTCATTCCAAACGCCACAAGCATCATGCAGCCGCTCCATGCAACCATCAAGGGACGTTCCGAATCTTCAGCTCCCAGTTGGACAACATCAGACTCAGTAGCTTTCGTTTGAGCTAAGGGCAGTGTGGCAGAGGCGGCTCTCCTGGCACACCCATGCACCCACCTTGTGCACAGATGCTTCGGTGTCTCTCCTGGAACAGCCAGTTGTTGGATAACAGCAGCCCTTTGTTTACATCAGGCGTCATCTGAAGGGCGAGATGCAGTGCTTTCGATCGGCGGTTGCTTGCAGCTTATCTTGGTGTGCGGCGATTTCAAACCTGGACTGACAATCACGGTTGTTGAAGACGGACCCTTCTGTGGATTATGGTGCGCTCTATAGCCACGACCAATTAGTAGCTGATTGCCTCCCTCGGGACCCGCAGCAAATTTGGTCATCCCCAGCGAAGACTTTTCAATTTTTCGTGGACCTAGTGTTCGTAAATTAAGGCCATCATGGAATTAGTTCACCACCAACAGATGGTGCGTCATACCACGGTCTTTCTTAGTCCCCAATTGCCTTCAGGAGCAACTGATATGACAGGGAAGTTATCCAGTACTCGGGCTGATTGGAAAGACTATATATTTTTGGCCCACTCTGTATTGTGCAACTATTGGAACACGCTCCTCGCTATGAATTGCAATTGAATTAATAAAATATTTAATCTAATGCATGAATTGGGACAACGATCGAAAGTAATCGTCAGGAGAATTGTTAAATCAAACTGTCAACATCACAAGCAAAGATATTTTCCAATTTATACTTTAGCTGTTGGCTCCGATTATTGTACCCGAATTAATAGCTGTCGCGCAGGATAAAAAGCCTCGTTTCTAGTTAATCTTTCAATTGCAATTATACTTTTGCTGTGCTAAATAATACATTAAAATCATTGACAAACCTTTCACACAACTTTGACAGCTTTCGTTCACACAACTTTGACAGCTTTCAACGACGGAGCGCGTACGGCCACATCAACGAAATATCTCAATGTTTCGGTGGATAAATATCTAATGTAAACCATAATGCTTTCATTTATTTAGTGCTCGTCAAAGTGGAACACAAAGATTGTCGACGTCCATTCGTAACCATGGAAACGATTACCATGCATTTTTTGTCCGTCATATATTATTATATGCTCATATGGATGTGTTTTCAAATGTGCAATTGACATTTTAATCTCGTCTTACAAATGAAATTGACAAACTGTGTATGAAACCAAAGAATTGAAAGAACTGCTGAAGATCTAGAATTCTAGCCATTAAGAACATTTTGTAAAATAAAAAATGTATCGAAAGACGGGTACCCCTTACATTATTTGAAGCCGAACTGCAAATTACTTCAATACTTTTACTAAAGATATTTAAATGTTTAGTTATAATGCTGAGAAAATCGGTCGAAAACTTTCCAAGCGGAGCTACTAATGGCTAATGATCTGTAACAAGAACCGAAGTAATTTTCTGATTGCACTTCGATTTGATTCAACATTGATGTTAATTGCAGATCGAATACCAGTGCGTTCAGGAATGTAATAATATAATTAATTAATTAATTAATAATTAATTAATTAATTAATTAATTATAATTAATTAAAATAATATAATTATATGGGAATCGTACGTTCAGCAGAATACGTTTACTTTTGTCTTTAGACTCATTGTCTGCTCTATGGTGCAGATCAAAGTTAAATTGTCTGCCATCAGAATTTGCTTGTAAGCCACTTGCACACCGTTTATTGCACACTCAGTGCTACTTCCTCCTTGACTGATTGGAGAGTAAAGATGGTTTAACTGGAACGGCACTTACCTGGATGAAATATTACCCTAAAGATCGTAAGAAATAGTGTCAAATTAACGATGCTGTTGACTGCTGCATGTGATCTCTCCATCGATATACCTCAAGGATCTGTCCTGGTCGAACTTCTCTTCCTCTGTTACATATTACCACCAAAAATAATATTCATAGAACATGGAAATCATGCAATGACATATGCTACTGCACTTGCAAAGATATTCAACTTTACTGCCCACCGACCCCGACCTTCTCGACTTAAACGAAGGAACAACTTGAACTAATGGATATGTACGTGGGCCTAAGAATAGCCTCATCTTTCTCGCTTGTGAAATCTAAATGAATCGATTCTACGGTAATATTCGGCGTGTCAAATATTACACAATCAAACAGTCGTCCAATATGGGTTAATTAGAACTACTACACAAGTAATACATTATAAATAAAATCCCGTATATTAATATAAAGCGGCTCTTTTAGAGCATGCATATACGTGGACCATTGAAATGTGCGTAAAAGGTCAAGAGGTTACCACAAAATGAACATCACATTCACATTATCTTCTTTCTCTCGCTTCTCTCTCTTCGACACCAAACAAAGAACCTCGGGATCTCATTGCTATTTTGAGCACCACATTTTGAACACGTTTTAATGAAAATTTCAGCCAGAATAAAGTAATCATTATTGCATATAACTTATTCCTTTATGCAATAGTCCATGCTGATTAATGTCACTCATTTTCCCGTTGCCTTGCGTTGATGCTCGACCAGCGGATGCACATGGACGATTTCATCGTAAAGACTTGCCAGATGTGCTTTCTCCAACTACGAGACATCTCCGCCATCAGAAACTCGCTGACCGACTCTGCTGCTGCGCAGATTGTGCATGCACTTGTGACGTCTCGCTTAGACTATTGCAATTCTATGCTGACCGGATGCAAGCAGCAGCATCTTGCGAAGCTCCAACGCGTCCAGAATTTAGCCTCCAAAGTGGTTCTTGGTCGCCGATGCCAAAACTTCGACAACAGCAAGGCGCGGCTGCAGTACCTACATTGGCTGCCGATCGAGGAGAGGATTGCATACAAAATCCTACTGATGACGTTTAAGCGCCTGCACGGCAAAGCGCCTCGATACCTACACGCAGAGCCCTACGAGCCGCCTCGAGATCTACGCTCTGAAGGGACCATTTTTCTGTCTGCCCCTCAAAGACGACCTCGGACAGCCCTCGGCCATCGAACATTCAAAGAGACAGCTCACCGACTCTGGAATTCCGTGCCTTCTGTTGAGTGCCAAAGTATGCTGAATGCAGACTCTTTTAAGCATCGTTTAAAGACTGAATTATTTACATATGTTTTTATAATGCAATAGTCTGCTTCACTTTTAATATGAACTTTTATCATCCGAGCTATTTTATCAATGTTCTACCTTACTTTTTATCCCTATGTGTGCTTCAATTTTGCCATGAACTTTCATTATCATTTTGTGCAATCTTTTTACATCTATGCAGCGCAACTGAACATTCATGGAATGGATTTTATGGCACTATACAAATAAATTTTATTTTATTTATTTATTTATTTTGTAGGTCTCATGACCACTGTATTTTATGGGGAATGAACCATTATCATTTTGAATCCGTTTGGAATCCGTTTGACCATGTAGCCAATCGATGTAGAGGTGGTGTCACTACACCTTGAAAGAGGGTGCGAATGTACTCCAACACATTAAGACTAAACGAAGTCAAGACTGAAGATACATCGCTCTAAAACATGTACGGGGCACGGTCGATGGTCTATGAAGGAACCAAGATATGGAATTCTCTATCAAGAGAGTTAATTACGAGTGCCGCAGCCATCGCCGTCCTTCAAGAAAAAATTGAAGACGTTTATGTTTCGTCAATGCTACATAGCCTAATATTTTAACTCATATCTTAGCATTCTGTGTATGTAAATATTACGTCTCAGGGTGTTCCGGTGCAGTGAGTTTTTCGACCAGGAAGAGGACGGGCTCTTGCCACGGTTTTCTCACATATAAAATGGCACCACACACCATAGTGACTTCCTTAACCCTCAACAACATTGTTTATTATTATTATTGAATGAAATTTTCATTTATGTTAGGTGCATAGAAACTTGATATTATAATTGCACATTTTCGTGCCATAAACGAATAAACGAATAAATTAATTGTTATTAATTAAGACGTAACCAATGCTGCAATCGTTGAGCATCTCTTGCTCAAATATACGGATTAAATATACTTTTGTTTTAGTAATTCATTTTCCTCATTTGAAAAGTAGTTGTTATATTGAACAGGGCTAAAATTAATGATGCCGCTCGGGTGCCTCGATGAAGCACACCTCTGAGTTCCACGAAAACAAACCATAGAAAGGATTCAAATGAACATGTGAATACACCAAGGTCACCCTCCCTGCGCGTGCGTCGGTCGGATGATTCAGGACATTCGAAACCAGAGCCTGAAATAATTAGTTTTAGTTTTGTTTGGAAGTCGTCATGGCAAAGAAAAAAAAAACAGCGCAGTTCTTAGAATGTTCACTGAGCGGCGTTAGTTCAATGATTGATTCCGCTTTCCTGGTTGACCCCGGTTGACCTCAGGACTTTATAATGTCCAGCTTTTTCCTGTTATCTTAAAATACCTTCTGCATTCCGTGTTAGGAGGAAGTGACTATCTCAGCTGTACCTGGTTGGCGCCGAGCTCTTCACAATCGTAAGTGAAAACACCGCCCTCTTCGCACACCTGCCGAGCTCAATCTGGATGGCATACAGGTGTGTTGTCAGGGGTTACCTGTGGGGGCGACTTCAAGAAAGGGCACGATAGATGTGCCATTGCTTATAGCGGTGCAGTGGTTGACAACAATAAGACTTGTACCACCTATGTCCTAGCTCTCTCAGCTGTGTTTCTCGCTGTCGGGCGGTGACAAACAACCTCGTTGTTGCTCGTCGCAGCTGTAGATTCTAACGAGACGATTGTCGGCTGATATCCACGGATGAGCAGACAATGCGCTCATTTCTTGAGACAATTGAATGTCTCCGTCTTGTTATATTTGCAGAGGAAATTATCTTCGACTCAGCTGCTGCATGCTTGGAATAACACACAGCAAACTTTGGCGACGTATACAAGAGATGCGCCATGAATACCCGAAACCGGCTGCTTGCGTTCGGAGTTATTTCGTCTTAGTTGTTGAGTTTGAGTTGTGGCTTTTTCAGTTCATCTTGCTGTTCTGCCATGCACTGAAGGTCACTTGAAGGTCACTTGGACTTCATGAGATCACTCTGTAAGGGTTCTTTGCGAGCGTCCAAGGATTCGTTCCTCTTCTAACTCAGCCAGAGTCCTTGTCGCAGCTGAGACCTCGGCTTTCTAAGATGCATAATTCAGAAGGCTGAAATCGAAGGTCTCCTGTATCCTGATAAATCCTTACTTCTTTGAGGATTATACTTGAATCTAGGATTCAACGTATACTACACTGATTTCAGAATCTCTTTCATACATAACACTCAAGCTAAACAATTAGAACAATTGATATATCATGTGTTGATAAAAGCACGAGACACGCAGTCGAGTACGAAAAACTGAAATGCCTCGATATACAAACTGCTCAAGCATAACGATTGCGTCATGTTGGCGACACAAAGGAGAGTACATTCTGATAGAATGGAAAGCGAAGCAAAAATTACTAGTTTGTCGATTTCGGACAGCAATCAGGTTTGGATTCACATTTCCACATGGAACACACCCATCGCAGAGATCTTTTTTACAGAAGTCTTTTTTTTGTTTGTTCTGTGTTTTGTTGAGAAAAATCGGCATTAAAAACCTGAGCGTATTGATGCTTTGACTCTGAAGTTTTCACTCCACCAACAAGAATGAAAAAAAGTTAGGTTTTGTTATGAAAAAAATATATATATACTAGAAAAATACAAAAGGGTATGAAGTGCAATGCAAGTTGTCCAACGGGAAACAGCTTCCAGATTGAAAAAAATATGTACAGAGTGGGCCAAAAGTAGTCTATCTACTCCATGTTAAAAACAAAACTCAAATATTGATAAAAATGTAACAACTATAAAAAACAACTACCTGGTATGGATTGGCTATATTATTCTGCGCCTGTTTATGCAAAGATATCAAGTAAAATGTGAGTTTTGAATGAGGGAGGAACATTTAAATGCGAGTGGTGAGTGATCGTGAAGAGAGCAAAATCAGATGAGCCCCTGAACGAGCATTAAGGACTGTCATCGCTTGTATGGCGCTCCGATACAAACTCTCTGCTTTGTTTTGATTTTAGGAGATAAACATCAGTTCTACTGTCACCATAATAGCACTCTCAAACAAAACAATTGTATGAGAGCGTTGCCTTAATGAAGCTTATCCATGGTCCAGGGCCCTGTTTGCCGCCAAAAGTGGAAATATCGCGAAATGATGAGTGTACTTTATTAATTTAGATAAATCGGCATAAATGCTGATGAAATTGAAATAGAAATGATAGAAATAACAGCATGGCATGTTAAACTAACCATACCAAATATTTCTTTCTCTTATCTTTGTGAGATTTTTACACTGCAATCTGTTTCGTAACACTTTCTCCGAAATGCGCAGCACTATTTAAAAGCATTGAGATCTTTAACATGGAGTAGATAGACCACTTTTGGCCCTGCACTCTGTATATATTATACATACCTGTACCTGTAAGAAGCAAGTTGATAACAAAATCCGTGAATAAAAAGTCTGAAGCGGAAAACGGATGCCTCAGCAGAAACAGGGAAGGAATTTGGAATTAAAAGGTTAATCGGATTGCGTCATTTCTGCACATGCGCACCCGCACCGGGAATAACCAATAATTATGGGTGTGTATAAGATTGGTTGCCATGGCAATCGTTCGTACCAATAGATTAGCGGAAAGAGGCGGATATCCATAGAAGAAGTGCGAATGTGAATCTAGGTCACGTGACTTGGGATGTGAGCGAGAGTAAGAGGGAAATAATCAAATAATTAAACAATAATCAACGCTCAGTAATTAAGGGTGATTAAAAATACGAACAATCTGCATGAAGGATTGGGATTTTGTTCAGAGATTTTGTTGTTGTTGCTGCTGCAATACGTTTGAATGATTTTGTTGTGCAGTCAGCCTTTGTCTGTTCCGCAATCAATCAACTGATTTCTAGGAGATTACATTAATTATGGGTACATTTAATCATTGCACTATATTGTCAAAGTGACAGCCTCATTACTTTGTATAATCAAGCAGTAAGCCTTCGTTGAACCGTGCGTACGTTCACAATTACTTGGTCGTTAATCCTATCAGTAATGACGCTCCTCTTGGTCGAAACGACGACATTGAATTCGTGCCTAGATCTAAGGACACTGACGACCATGTCAGCCACTGAGAGCACGCGCAGCATCGAAGACACGTACTTCGTTTTGACCTCATACAGGTCAAGTGTTGTTCACCCAGATCACGTGACAACAAGGTCACATGATATGATTGTTGCGAAGTGAGGATATGTGCCGAAATGATCGGACTGTCAATTTCGTACATCATTGACAATTGCAATCTGATGAACTGATAAGTTAGAGATGGAAACCAGAGGAAAAGAACCAGAAAGAAACGACATCTCTTATTTTTCTCTTAGTAATTTCCATAATTTGTCTACTTTAGTGTACGTCATCA
This sequence comes from Capitella teleta, assembly GCA_000328365.1. Taxonomy (NCBI): domain Eukaryota; kingdom Metazoa; phylum Annelida; class Polychaeta; family Capitellidae; genus Capitella; species Capitella teleta. The sequence goes on from KB299905.1 coordinate 125,449, forward strand.
GTGAGGCATTTCAATCATGAATATTCATAAGAAAATTCGGAATAGACAATTTCCCATCTTAATTGAAATAAGTGTCCATCACAATTTCTCAAAAAAAAAAAAAAAAAAAAAAAAAAAAAAAAAAAGGTAAAATTAAATATATAAATAAATAGACCGCATTAAATCGCCCGGAATCCTTTTTACAACTTACTTTTAAGGTCAAATATTCACCGGAAACCATTGACTGCAAGTGAAGACATCCTACAGCAAAATACGCCTCGCAACTTAGCAACTCTGGTATCCATTGGCAACGGTGAGTACAACTGGCAGATAATCATAACGTACCGCGGAGGAAGCAGAATTGAAAGACATTATCCTGTAATGAAGTCAAGAAAGAAACCGCATTCAATTAGTTAGCACCACGTGTAAAATGCACCGGAAGTCGTCTCCGCTTCCACGAAATCGTGCAGAAGAGAAAAAAAAAAAAAAACCCACACCCGTGAACAAAACCGAAACAGCGACTGATGCATCGTAAATGCAGAATTGATATAAATACGACATCAAAGGAAGAAGCGGCCGAATAACGGACCCTGCATCATGCCTCATTCGAGCTAAGGTCTCCACTGAGATATCTCCGTTGGTGCTAAAAAGAACGCACATCTCAGATATAGCAGCTGATGTTCTCTTTGATTCTCTTTGCTCGCTTATGCATGGTTTTTTCCTCAAAGAGAAATGCAAATAGACTCGGCCAATGAGCGACTGAAACCATATGAGAACCAATTTAGTTCAGTTGCCCGTTCTATCGCCAGAAGGACTCGGGCTTTCACTGCGCATGCGCGGAGTTAAACAACTGTTGCCTGAGTGACAAGTGACACGATTCTTTCAGATCGGTGCCACATTGTGTCACTGAGTAGGTGACGTCTGATGTACGCACGTGTCTGCTGTCACCTTACAATTAGGATAGGTTAATGGGTGGCAAGGGAATGACGCAAGTTTAAGAAGGAAATCCGTGTTTTTTTTTTGTTTTGTTTTGTTTTTTTTCTGTTTGTGGAACCAGAATTTGATAGAGCGCCTTCGTTCCGTGAACGCGGGTTGTGTGATTACGGGAAGTCTCATTGTAAACAATTTCAATTTCGAGATTGAGCTTAAATAGAAATTAAATATATCATTCGTGGTATCCCAGACTGAATGATATGAAAAAAAAAAAAAAAAAAAAAAGACTATTCGTGGAATTGTTATGCGATCTATTTTTTACTCTCAGCACTTTCGTGGTAAATCACACAGATTATCCACTCGGCTCCATTAAAATTTTTTTTTTTTTTATCTTATGGCAGTACATTTCGCTTCCAATATATTTGAGACCCAATTTCACTCAAATTGATGGACAAAACCAAGGAGATGAAATGAACACAGATCAACGGAAACATGCGATGATGCCTAGCTTTAATCTATTTCCCACCGATTCCCATTGAACCAATGGCGCCATTTGCTTAACACGGTCAGGCAAACTCCGCTGATTATTGCATTGATTTGCCAATAAATGACTGCAATGAAACCGATATGACACGATTTGCCAGATACAATAGCTGCCAGATATCTTGAAGCCCTCGTTCAATACCCATCGCCCCGTCTGTCCAATTCCCCCGTATAGCCGCAACCCGCACGTGACCCTCGCCCGACCTTCTTTCGTGCCACCCCAACCAGACCGGTATTCAATGTAGCAAGTTGTTCTTTTGTAAGCTAGCGTTCGTAAATCACGTGTTCATGTCGACCATTCTACCTTTCCCCCTCCTTGTTTATGGAGTCGTCATATTCTTATTCATAGCCAGTATTGTTCGTGTGACATGTTCAAGCTTGTGCCATGTTCAGCGAAGGGGACCCAGGACGGATGGGGTTTGGTAGCAGTGCTCTTGTTCGTCATAAGAAAGCCTCGGTGATATTCAGTCCTCTCGCCCTTCTTGCGTAGGAGTGGAGGAAAGCTTTTAGCCCAAATTAGACCATCTGCTGTTATGCTCTGATAGGAAATAATGACGCTGTTATGGCGCTATATCGTTTAATGCTCAAGATTATCGAGATGATGAAATCTGCTTTTAATGTGCAATTTTACATTTCTGGTTATAACGAGATGATAAGTTAACGATCAACCACGCAAATAAAAACATCTCAATTTTGCATGATTACGCAATGGATGGTAAGCCGAATGAGGTGTGCAGCAAGAAGGGGAACCAAAGAGCAGCATGCAATGGAGAAATAAATTTAATTAAGCGGTGCCTGGATCGCAGGCCTCAAAATCCCGATGTGGCCCAGGGGCGTACTAAAACGCCTCATTGCTTCACGGATCTCGCTTCGTTGAATCTGGCAATGAGCCAAGTATATCGACAACGAAATGAACAATTCTCCGTAGGTATCAATCGACTCGGATTTAAACTAAGTAGCGTCTGCGGAGAAACGATTCTTTATTTTAACGTGATTGTCAAAATAAAACATTGGTCTTTTCCTATCATTCCACTTCAATGCATCGAGGATCTTTTTCGTTTCAGTTCAATTTCAGGATAAATTCTCCGAATACGTGGTCTGTCATTGATTAACATTAAACTGACTGGAATGCCGATTGCTGAGTGTTCTTTGAAGCCAGCTTCTTTTATATTAATGTTCGTGGAAAACTTGAAGAAAAAAATCCAAAATGACCAGATATGGAAAACGAGAGTATATATAGACTCCTGCGTTGATGACACTTTGGTAAATATCAATCAATCTCAAAGCAGTCAACTCTTGGGTAGCTTACAGGCACTTGGTTCAAAAGAAAGAATCATGAAGAATTTATTATAAATGCGTCATTATGTCATCAATAATCCACGCTACACTCTCCGTGCAATTGTAGCGGTTATTGTGGGAGTCTTACGTTCTGAATAGCAGCTCTGAATGGTGAGCGCCTCCGTCATTGTCTCATACGCCGGGTGAAATGAAGACGAATCGTACGCTTGTTCGTTGAAGCAGTCCATGCAAATCCGAGCGAACACACCCTACCTTAAGCCTCAGCTGCCTGCAGTGATGCATTGGTCTTGCTTTTTCTGTTTTTCTGATGCTTCTATCATCTTAATCAGCTTATATGTGAACCGCGAGTTCTCCGAAAATAAGAACGCAAATGTTAGTTTACTTGCTTCCTTGGATTAGGGTATAGCACGATAGTCTCTTGATTTGGACAACAGCAGAGCTACCCAGACTGATTTACGACAGTCTCAAGTTCTTAACCGTGTAAAAGTTCGGCTCTATCTTGATTAAATGACTCGGTTGCAATCGAGGCATCGGAAGAACCAATCAAAGAAATTATACTTCATTGTTAATCATATCAAACGCCTTCCTCTAATCTACTTAGTATTTACGCAAGGTCAAATGTAAACAGTAATCGAAAACCAAAAATTGTTGTTGAAGGGTGTTTACACGACGGTTGGCTAAGGGGTTTGCTGTTTGATTTAGTCCCTTATAAACCCATCCAAGCTCCCTTAACCAAGACAAAGCATAAGCAAAGCCGAGCGCCTTCGGCTGGCGACGCGAGGGATCTTCGTTTGCATCCGACGTCAGACATCAGGATCCAGCCTCTCTCCCCTCTCCCCCCTCCCATCTCACATCTGTGCGTAGTTTTGTCGCAATTAATGTGTTTACTTACTTCTAGCAGGCAGTTTTACAATTTTCGCAACAAAAGAGCACTTAGCGGCCGCGAATTATTTCTGACCCAAACCCAACGGATGAATCAGCTGCAGTTGCCATTAATCTGGGTTCACTCGCAAGATACATCTTTCATGAAGCGATTGTTTACTCATCGGAGTGATTCTGTTATGTCATTTATAATGGGTGTGTCATCATCCATCACAGAGGTCAATCACAGAGGTCAACCACCAACAGAGGTGAATGCATAAACATGATTATTGGCGTAAAACAGAGAAGATGACGTAACAAGCCCTTACATGAACCTAATGATCAGAAATAACGTACTCGCCCCTGGGGAACAGCTTCTTGCAGCTTGTGTATATATCAATTAGAACAGTGAGACCCCAGGGATCAATGCTTAGCGTTTGTTTTGATTGTGATTTGCAGCCGTTTGTTTCGGGGGTGTTTAGATAGCGTTCGTCTCACCACTGCAGTACTTGGTATAACTCTCAAGAAGGAGATTCGTCGACAGCGTTTGAGGTCCAATTGTTTCTGTACGCAACTCGGGTTACATTCGACCTTCGATGTCAATGGATGATCCGAGAGCAGGGTTGTCAAAGAGGATTCTCTTCCCCGTGCCGAGGCAGTTATTTGTCCATTCAGTGGCACCTGCATCATTAAGCTTACCTGAAGTTATTGAAATGGAAGGCCACGGGAACTGAATGGCTCTTCTGTTCACAGCGCATGCGCATTGTGGAGGCGGCCGAGTGGAAAGTGTGCTCGCCTCGTGAGGACACGAGGCAGGGGCTTCGAAGCCATGCAGCCACCAACTTCGCGTCCTTGGATTAACCTCCCCTCCCCGCTTCTGACCCATTATTGCAGAAGCTTCAGAAATAACCCAGTTCACAAAACATACCCTCACACACACGCCCTTAGTAGTGATCACCCAACAGAAGAAGAGATGCCAGTCCCATCTCCGGAGCCACCTCTCTCTACAAATAGAAATTACTACACAAGTAAACATCATCCAGAAAGATCTTCCCTCGACTGTTTTCTTGCGCCATTCATTCCGAAGATGAAACGGGCATTGACCTCTCTCTCACTGAAAGTAGTACTCAGCTACACAAAACACGTGTATTTTGGTGGAACAAAAACAAGGATAGCGACACACGAATTCTTAAACTGAATAGATCGTTCGGCTTTAATGCTAGCCACCATGCTTTATCGCATATGCTGGACGCGATGCATTCTGGTCTAGCGAGCAATTAGGTCAACCTGTTAGAGGCTACGAAACCGAATTACGCAGAAGTCGAATGTTGCTCAAGGTCGGCCATTTTCCCGCTCGCTTCGGATATGGCCGCGAGCGTTTTCGTTATAATACGCGAAAATACGATAAAATTTCACGCCCTAATCAATTATAATAATTGTTTCGGTTTCATAATTATTGTTTGCCAACCTTTTAAGGTAAAACGAGCTTTTGTAGTTCTGTTTAGCGGTGATATTCAGGCATTGTTGCTATACAATATGGCGGACCAGGCGATGGCACCTATCCAGAACTTCTTGCGAGCGCATGCGCAATGGATGCGCCTATTCTCTGATTTCGTTTCAATTCATATTGGAAGTCGGAAGGTATAAAGGCTTTGACTATTTTTTCCGATGTTGACTAAAACAAGCAAAGCGAAAAGAAAACGAAAAAAAAAAAATGAGATGAGAATAAAGCGATGAGGGAAGAGTAGCCAGAGCAAATAATCGAAAGCTGGGACCTTTGTTGAAATGCGTTAATTGTGCCAGGAAGCACAGAGGGTGGCATTCCAGGAAACACAGGGAATGATTTGTCTGCCGAAGCAAAGATGGATCGCAAGCGAATGCTAAAAAACTGATTGTCTGGACAAAGGAACAGAAGTGCAACTGACGGTAACTCGAATTGATACCATGAGCAACTCTCTCTCTATTCACCCTCGCGGCTCAGTGTGGAGAACTGAAAGACAGAAAGTTAAGTACTGGATGGAGACTGTATGTTACACACATTCGAATGTTATTTTCATGTGAATCTTTGTTGTTGTACGCAGCTGAACAATAACAAAGAAAACAAACAGGTATGGGGGGCAAATTTGCACGCAGAGCACCTTCAAGAAGCAGCCCCCGTTGACCTCGACGAACAGAAGCCGAGTTTCATCTGCTCCAGACGAAGTCAACGATGACGATGTCAGCGGCCACACACGTGGAAGAAGCGTTGGCGGAAAAACGCAGATGAAGACACGAGGCTGTTTTAGCGGCAGCAGGAGCTAAGATTACGTTGCGTGTGGGCTGGTTACGTAAACAAACTGATCTTAGTTGGATCACCGATGAAGTTGAGAAGGTGAACTCACCTCGAGTCCATTACATCCTCGCTAGATGGCGCTAAGGCCCCGTCAGCCGATTTGGGGTATAAACCGGTTATTGTGTTGAGCGAGTGGAGGATGATGTGGTCACCACTTTAACCCCGTAAGCAGAGCCTGGTGTCACGTGACCCAAGCCGACTGATATAAATCTGTATGTCCGCCTGAGAAGGTCACACCCAGGTTCCGCGATTACAGTTGTGTTCGACGCATGATACAAAGTGTCGATGTCATCGCATTGAATCGCACACGAGTTAGAAATGCGCACGCTGCTCCACTTCAGGTTCACCCGGTGCATTTCGCGTCCGAGATCACCGACATTCCTCGCGGGAGTTCCACAAAGTATCATTTCATGACACGCCCAGCCGATTAGAAAGACGACATGGACGATCGACGCTTCGGTCGTCAATGTGTCAATCAAATAGCTTTAGCCGTATGAGATATAATGCAATGTCGTTGAAATTTTTATTTGAGTGACCAGAATTTGAGCACAGAAAACCGTATTGTACAGCAATTTATAAATACTATTATAACAAAAGCTTTGTCATCCAGGGGACCACCTTGGACTTACCGGCAGTTATGTAATCACCCTATCGATCATTAAACACTGCTGACTTCAATATTACATAACATGTATGTCGATAACTCAATGATATCTGCAGCCGCATTCGTGAACGATGTCATGGATGAATGGAACAGGTGCCAGGGCATTATCTTTAAAAACAATGAAAAATTACATCATGAAAACAAATTGGTGCTACAGCATAACAAAAAAATAAATAAATAAATAAAAAAAATGGAGCAATTGTGAGGAGCATTGGTTTATGGCACTGAGACCCGAAATGCCAACGATTAATTCTATCCTTGACCCGGAGTTGTGTTGTCAATAAAGACTAACAAATGCGTCCTTGACCCAGTGAATTCATCAATTCAAGAAAAGGTCGATGAAATTAGTATGCATCGATGGAGGGGAATAAAAATTTATCTCTCTCGCTCTGGCCTATCACCCTCATTGAGAAGCAGCTGTTGTCGATTACGTAATGTAGAATGGGCTCCTTGCTGAGACCGTCATCAAAACATGTCACATTTCGCCTAATCTACACTCAGTATAGATTTCGATTTCGTCTGATACTCTCACGTGCGTATCCACCGACTGACGTCTCTTTGTTTTCCGTTTGATTCTGACGACGTTTTTTTTTTTTTTTTTTGATATTGTGGTCAACTGAAAGTTATTTCAGCTGGTTGTGATGTTTAATGTGTCACCGAGTGCTCATCTAAATACTGAAATTACCCCTGGCTGCTGCTGACGGGCGACGTAGTGAGGAAGAGCAGACAAGTGTGATGAGAGCGATAACAAAAGCAGAGAACGAGGTAATGAGATAAGCGGGAGATACATATCTCGGTGAAAAGAGGCGAGAACTGCGTACGCAGAGAGCTGCTGTAACCCAGAGCAAATCACTTGTCACGTGAACACAAGAGATTCGCACAACGAGGAGACTTTAGCAGCGCATCACTTGTCGATATCAATGGACCTGTTCATTACAGGCGAAAGATGCGTCGTTCGAAACGGTGTCAATTGGAGAAGAATCCAATATTTTTTCTTTCTTGCCTCGTGGCTTCTTGACAACGTCTGCACATTGCATCAAATGGGGGCTCTGCCTGACCGCAAGCCTGCTTTCACTGCTGTCACCTGATTGGCTAAGCCGTCAGCCGCAGCAACGGCTAAAAGCCGACGTTCCCCTGCGTTGCCAGCATCCGCAGACAGCAGCGTTGTCCATTGCAGCAGACTTCTCTCGCTGGCGTCGTCATTATCGCGATGCAGCCACAGTTACCATGAAGCGGCAGCACATATTGCACTTTCCCGCAGGCTGTCACTGAGTGTTTGAACAATGGCAACCAACCTGACGGAGCAAGAAGCAATCTTGCTAGCAACCATGGATTCACAGATGGCCGGGTTCAATCTCACCACAGCAATGTCGCCTGAGTTGGTGTGTGTTCACGAAGAAGGGCTTCCTCACCTGGCGGCATTCAACAGGGCGTACAAAGGACTGCATGGCTACCTGGCAGTAGTCGTCTGTGTCTTCGGGATCATCGCTAACATCCTCAATATCGCTGTGTTGACAAGAAAGAACATGATTTCAGCGACCAACTGCATCCTGACTGGGCTGGCGGTCTCTGATGGCCTCACCATGGTCGCATACCTGCCGTTCGCCCTCCGATTTTACGTCCTCTACGGCACAGAGTCGTCGATTGAGAGGAACACTGCCGGAGCAATGCGCTTCCTCCTCTTCTACGCCTGCTTCAGCGTCGTCGTCCACACTGTTTCCATTTGGCTGACGGTCACTTTGGCCGTGTTCAGGTACATTTTCATCAAGTACCCTCGCCAGGGCGCTGTCCTTTGCTCGCTGTTCCGGGCAAAGGTCGCGGTATTCCTCGTCTACGTAATTACGCTGGTCGTGTGCATACCAAACTTCGTGACCATCACAGTGCAGGGCGAACCGCAGTCGTCAAACGGCACCACCGCCGTCCTCTGGTTCGTCGGCTTCAAGATGGAGACAAAGGCGGATAAATTCATCCATGATTTCAATTTCTGGATCCAAGCCATTCTAGTGAAACTGGTTCCTTGCTTCGGGCTCACAATCCTCAGCATTCTCTTGGTACAAACAATGAAACGGGCCGAGGCGAGGCGGAAGAACCTCCGACAAAAGAGCGCCCCGGCCCCCAGCGCCAGCAGTTCCGCTGGTGGCGCCACCAGTGGGGGTGGTACGACTGCGAAATCCAGCTCAGATTCCTCGACGAGGGACCGCAAGACGAACAGGACGACGAGGATGCTCCTGTCGGTTGTAGTACTCTTCCTGCTGACGGAGTTCCCTCAAGGTATTCTCAACTTGCTTTCTGGATTGCTGGAGTGTTTTGTCAATGAGGTTTACAACCCGCTTGGGGATTTCATGGACATTTTGGCTCTGATCAACAACGGAATCAACTTCCTGCTCTACTGCACGATGAGTAAGCAGTTCCGGGACACCTTCATCGAGGTCTTTCTGCGCTCCATCTACTCCAGACAGAGATTCAGTCTGGTTCCCACATCGTCGAAGGGTGACGTCTAAACGCCCTTTCGCGACCTTTGACCTGCGGCTGAGTAGTTGATTTGCCACATCGTAAACACGCTTCATTCCTGCAGCTCCCTGAACGATTCTAACACAGCGCATTCAGTCTGAGTTCGATCTATATAGTTATAGTGTTGATGTATAAGGGGTGATTGAAAGAGTGAGGTCTGATGATTGTGTATATATTTAGATGTCTATTTGTATTTGTGCGAAGTCCTCTGAGACAGAAGCGCTGCTACCATGAAATACTCGATTAACTTGTACACAACGTGTTGCTGTTATAAGTCGGTGAGTGTGTATCTCAATAATGATATGTTGAATAATAAGGGTGTATAAGAAGGAATGTTCGTCTTTTCTTTATTGATACAGGAGCGACGTTGTGCCAACCCGTGAGAGAGTCTGGGGCGGGGGATTAATGGCGGCCTGTCTGCGAGTATCTATGGCAACGGTCGCTCTTTCGTCCGTTGCATGAGAGAAGAACGAGGTGGGTTAAGGGGCGACCTCGCAAGAGACGCTCGTCAGACGCACGCGCTAACGACCGTGTCCATCGACTGCATTGGACGGTGCATGGATGACCGCTGTGTCCATTACATGCTAATGAATGGCCCCGCGGCGCGTAATAGTTCCGTCTGTGCACGGCTTGTTGTGAGCAGACAATCACCGCTCACAATTAATCGCTGGTTGAACCAATCAAACGAGCATCTTCACCACAAATGGACCATGCTTTGCGCCAATCGATTGCGCGCGCACGCAAGTCTTAACCTCAACGAATCCGCCGCACAAAGGTGGCTGCTTGAAGAGACCTGAGAGGGAGCTCATACGTAATAGCTCTCTACGGAGTCGATATATGCTTTGGATTCACGGCCTGTTCGAATCGCACAGGATCTAAACGCTAAGATCCGAGAGCTATCGATTATTCCAGCGGGACCTTCCCGGCGGCATGAGGTGCGACTGTACCTCTGCATACGTTTGCTCCTGCACCAGGCGTCGCTTGATTTCAATTCGCAGTTCGACATTGTTCGGCGGGACGAACCTTACATCTGCACTGCGTCAATGACCGCGTGATTCGCGCAAGTTATAGGAAGGTCAACACCGTTGATGGTCAATTCACCATGGCATTAAAGCGATCAGTATGATTGGTCATCCGTGGTGATCAGTGTGTAATAGCGACAATTCTCGTGTTTGTTGTGTTAAGTCATTCTCCCCCATTAATATACATGCACTGTTGTCAATAGCATACGTATGTCTCCACCTCACTATAGATCCATGCTTGACTTCCATGCATTCGAGAAAAACTCGGATTTCTCCGCATTTCGCTTCATTTTGACAAGCGTGTGATGATCAATGGCGATCTCAACCGCGCCCAGATCTCCCAGTAAGCTTTGATCACGTTTCGTTGACATAATTCCCGATTCTAAAAACACTGGTAGTTGGTGGCACAAGCAAGGAGATAGTAATAATTGATTATACCAATCTACAGTCATCTACAATCATAGGCTACAGGTAAATAACCGAAGGGCTCCGTGATCAACCCACCAGCGCCAGTGCTTCTATTTGTAGACGTCGACATCTACACACGCGAGATTTGGCCCAGATTTGTCGAGGTCAACGAAATAAGACAAATCACTGCGAGGATATTGCAACCGGGCATTGTGCAAGAGCAAAAACGTCGGCACATATATGTGATCGGTATTGGTGAACAATGGGCTAGAAGTGCAATAATATTGTGCTTGCTGGGTCGTGGGGTGTATTTATCGTCAGCGCTCAGAATTCACACGAGGAGTTATTACATAATATCCATATAAAGAATTACATAACATTTGAAAAGCAGTGGGTAGGATACTAGAATTATTATGTGATCATTCAACTTGTTTAGTTTGTTGATCATTGATCCGAATGATTTTTACTCTCCATAAAACAAAAACACTTTATTTAGAACGCAAAGCAGGGAAGCCAAGACTGAACTATAGAGGTCTATATACTGGATGTTTCATAAGGTGGTCACCAGCTCTTCAACTCAGCCCACTATATGCAAACCTCCCTGTTATGTAACATCTATATTTTTATGAACCATGCAGACTTGCCACCCAGGTAGAGTTAGTACGAAATTCATCTGATATCTACAGAACTATCCATGTATGAGTGAGAATTTCAATTACACTTTGTGAACTTACGGTATTTTGTATGGATTAATTAGATCAACCATAATGTTGCATGGTTGTGACACACGTCGACTGCTGATGCAACCACCTCTGTCTGTAGCAGCTCCAAGAAACCAAACAGACACGACATCGGATGGAGTGTAATACAAGAGGTGTGACATTTAGGGTTCCCGCCAATCTTGGTTGGAGAAAGAGTAGAGACCCATGCAACTAAACAGCCGAGAAACCCAATTGCGTGTAATACGTTTCTCTTTATGCGAGAAGAAAAAAATGTACAATGCAACATGAACTGTCAATTCTGATTCAACTCTGTAGACAGAATAAAACGGAAACTGCCAAGAGCTCAACATTCAACACTCAACATTCATCAAACAGTTTTTGGTTTCATATTAAAATTATTCTGAAACAACAGCAATTAACAACAGCCAGAATCATTGAATCACCACGTATATATTAAATCCGTGAATACAAATGCACCCAGTACTCTTTCTTCCTCAAGGTACGCGTCCCCTCCGACCTCCCTGGTTGTTGTGTACACACGTGGACAAAGGAGGTAGCCGCATGGGGATTCATGTCACAGGGCCGTCCTGTATCGAGGTCACATCTTCTTTGGAACGTGACCTTGTTCTGAGAAGCAGCTGTTGTGAGGTAGCAACAGGCTTCACGAGATGAAACAGGAGAGAAAGAGAAAGAGAGAGAGAGCGGTGTTTAGAACATTAATGCTGTACACTTTACTCCCTATGGCGTAAGCGAAGGGATCTCACCCCACAGTCGATATCAGGTAGCGTGTGACCTCCATAATAAATCTAACAATAGGTGGTTATCCAAGGCAGACATAAGTGATAACGTAAGTAATAAGTTGGTTAATTCCTCCGTTGGCGTATCCGCTTACGTACGGAGTGCGTATCCATGGCGACACTTGCCACGGCCGAAAGAAAAAGCGACATTTAATTATGTTATTGCGTCTCTATGGTAATTGAATCATCCTTCGCGTTATCTCACGGGGCGTGTGGTGGCTGCTATCCCCACCCCCTTAGATGCTAACCCCCCCCCTCTCGAGGCATTGGGGCTCCGTTGTTGTAAACTTCCCCCTTATTGTGACACAGAAATCTTGACTCGTAACAATATTGTCGTAATGTGATCATGTCCACGGCATTACGTTATTACCAAGGAGAGTTGACCTCAGCCCCCTCAGCCACGCTAAAGGTCACGCAAAGGTCACAGTCATATCTCAAATGCGGTACATCATCAGAGGGCAAGGAATAGATTCGAATGCTCGACGGAACAACTGGGAACAATGACAATAACTAAAAAATGTGAACTTTCTGCGAACTCATAAATATCGCGGAGGAGCCCTACTTCGTCTCAAAACCCGTCTAGGAGCTTCCTAGAACATTTTAAAAATCACCTGTGTTTTCAATGTGCGCACTTGTATGAGCAAATGTACACGGTGTTCCAGGAAACGCGAGGCCAAGGGACAAAGATCACTCCGTCTCCTCATTGATATGCACCTCATTGGCGGCAACTCCCTTTCCTAGGATAAAGGCACACTATTGTGATATGGAATTAAGATGAATGCAATCAGGAACAAATTCCCTGTTGAGTGCACAGCTGTGTCAACGCTCTTTGTTGTGATCGGCAAACCGTGTCGAGCCGTATCACGACAACCCTGGCCGACACATTGCAGCCCTGGCCGCACTTCCCTTCAGCTGACATGTGTTGAGACTCCCGGTGTAATATACTCACATTCATAAGTAACGATTGCTTTTAATGACTAGTGACCATAGTACATGTCATCTTGGGCTGCATCTCCATCTGACAGCGTTTGCTTTACTGCTTCTGTTTGAATGAAATCGTTACAATTAGAACAATTCTGGAATTTATAGAAAATCCGTGTTCACCACACGTGGTGACCATGAGGGTGAGTTTATATTAGATCAATATTTCAACTCCGGTTCACATCACGGCTTGTCTAAAATAGGACAGCAATCGGTCTCCTGGATCAAGGATTGCAAAGGCGACGTCGTGGTGGAGTGGGGTAAGAGGGGAGGGGGTGGGGAGGGGTGTGGGTGGCTCCCAGGCAGACGTCTCCGCTGAGAAGTGGTCGGGGATTTAATGCGACTTGTTTTGGATGCCAAACGTCAGCATCGGCTAGGGAGATCCGCTGATCCAGTGAGGTCGTCCTCAGGGCTCTCATCGATAACATTATCCGTGGAAAAGGTCGACGGGTCGTTATGGGAACTCAGCGCCGGCCGATTAGCTCTGCAACATCTCAACGACCAACAGAGATCCAAAACCCACACGGATCGACAGACGCGATCCTTTCCCGGATCAACTGAAAAGTCTTCGTCTGGTCAACAGAGATGAAGGATTGTTGACCAAGTGTCTTTCTCAATGATGTCACAATTGACTAAACAATTTATTGTATTTCGTGCAATAAAAATTCAATTTGCACTTGGAGATGGCAAAGCTCAATGACATAATAGTTTACCTGTCAATGATATTTGTTTGATACAATTACAAGCTCGTTATGAGAGCGAGCTTTATCCGTGAATGCAAATACACGAAGCGCAGTTTATTTCCCGTGCCAAAAGCTTGAAGCAGCTTCTCTAGATAACTTTCGAGAGTTGTTGGATTTCTCTGAATTGACATTGGGGGTACGTGAATCTGGTTAAATGCGGAGTTTCTATGGTTTGGAGAAAGATGTTTCGTCAACGTGATTTGAGTATAAATGAGAAGCTCTGAGAACTCTTAATTGTACATTTTTAAAGACCTATATCCTCACGATTCTCTGTCAAGATTTGAGTACCGAATTACATCATATTTAAACGGAGCAAAATTCCCACGCGTGGTGCTTAACACTCACAAACGCACACAAAATGCACACTCCATTTCAAACAATAGTATTTCATTTTCCAACCAATCAGAGGCCTCTGATGGAGCACGTGATGCACATTAACCAATCAGTGATGTAAGAATTAAGTGCGATGGTAGGAAGGAAAAAAATATGGTATTAGACAAGAAGGGTCAATGGGAATCATGGCGTACATATGCGATAGTGACAAATATAATTCCATGTACCGAAACATGTCATTTCAAAACAAACCCAAAGGTCAAAAGGTCAAAATATTTCTGTTATGGAATTGATGCAACATAAAATTGTCTCCACCTCTTGACCCCCTCTTTATATTTTTTTCACTTAAATTTCGGATGCAATATAATCGATTAAATAATTTATAAATTATTTAAATTAATAATTACAAATAATTTATCATTTATTATCAATACCCAACCAAATGTGTTTCACAAAACCGACAATGAAACTAGTATCTCTATGTAAGACATTTCAAGAATATTCACCGCTACATGTCCCAAAATTAATAAATATAAATATATCAAATCGGAGAAAATCTAAACGTAAAAGTGTTATTTCAAACCAAGGGGTGTGGCTTCAATGAACTTCAACGTTATTTTACGTCAAATCGTAACGAACAACGAAAGCAAAGTAACTTTTTCTCGTACTGAAAAAAAAACCCCACACCTTTCAGCGATTGCTTGGTAGCCACACCTTTCAGACCAAGGACCATATTGACAACCACGAAACTAACAGAGAGCCACACAAGAACATGAATGATTTTATTCAATAATTGTAATGCCAAAGCACAAGATAAATTGCACACGCATAATTCATCTTATTAACGAGAATAATGAATTGTCTGTTGTCTATAAACGGGCATCGGTTGTACTTACTTGCATCCTTCAGCATTCGTCAGTGCACATCATAGAGATAAACTGATTGAGATATGGTCTCATTAGGATAAGCACACGGGTCTGTCAGGTTTGTCTGCCTGATTAGCAATCAGGCTCAGTGAACTACATGATGAATGTCCCTTACAGTGATACACTGCACAAGCTCCTCTTGCGACGCATGTAAGAGACATGGACGTGTTAATGCATTGATGTTCACGACTCAGCTGAACCGATTTATATCGAGTCAGCAATTATACTGCTGCCACAAATTATGTTGGAGAAATAAATCATTGGTCGGTTGTAGACAATCCAAACATACAAAGCCATGTTTATCTTTAACCGATATTTCCCGTGTTGCTCTAGTATTTGATAAACACGTGTTTAATCACGTGATACAAGTAAACCAATCAGAGCAGCGACAGTGAGACGATCTGACTGTCAAGAAGGCGGATCAGACGGCGAAACACGGCGAGATCTGAAGCGTGATTCTCGCGCTCTCAAAATCTCGTAAATTCAGCGGTGTAAAAATGATATCCGCAATTTGATTATAGAACAATTATGATTATCGAGGCATAAAACATTGTCTGAACTCATGAGAGGTCACCATGGCAACAAGGGAGCTCCAATGCCATCCGACTCAGTGAATGCCTGGCCGCAGATGTTTATGACGAACCAAGTTATTCCCAATCCTTAGAAATCAATTTCGAACTCAACGAGAACGGCTCTCACACTGACTGCGACCGAACTACAGTAACCCCAATAAATAGAGACCGCCAGTGACATGAGAACTGTAGATCATTTCACGATGGTTTCATTATTGCTTCCTTGTTC
Organism: Capitella teleta; assembly: GCA_000328365.1. Taxonomy (NCBI): domain Eukaryota; kingdom Metazoa; phylum Annelida; class Polychaeta; family Capitellidae; genus Capitella; species Capitella teleta. Next base: position 141,304 of record KB299905.1, read on the forward strand.
TCAGGAGTGTATCCTGTGAAGTGAACCCCGAGGGGGAAGCAATAAGTGTTCATCTCACTTATCAACTTCAAGTGGAAGCTATAAAGACAAGTGATCCATATTTCTTTTGGCTTTTGTAGCGGACATAATCCTTCTCTATCTACAATCGGTTCTTTCTCAGGCTCGATAAAAAACCAACACAGCCCATTTCGGATCCTGTAAAAAAAGCCAAGGCTTATAATAATCACAGCGTTTGCTCGTCCTTCTCTTGGGTTAGAGATCGAACTTGTTAACCATCTTTTCACTTAATCGTGTTTACACCAAAGAGAAGAAGACAAGGCATACCATGAAAAACAGTGGACCCCGGGGAGGCCAAAAACCCGATTCATCTTAACCAAATTACGATCGCTGCGCCTCCCTTTGATCATCCGTGTTTCTCGTTGTGGTTTCGGGATTCGCTTCTTTGCTTTACTTAGCATAACTTGGATCGCTTCAAGAGGTTTATAGGAACACGTACCATTCGGATGCTATGTAGTACTGTCTATAGTGGTATGTAGGATAAAGAACCCTTGGGATTTATTGATAAGAGTGGAGGGAAACCCCGGTCCCGGGCCTTCTGTTCTGGCGCCCGTACCATCCGAATGGTTTGGGTGGAGCCGTGAAACCCCATCATGTTACGCACCATCGATATGCTTATGCATCATTTATGATATTATATCGTTTGTGACATAATGGTGTCGAAATTCAAAGTGAATCGATGATATCGAATTCTCGTTGGTCCTACTGACCTCCTGGAAAGCGGAGTGACAATTGACCAACATAGGTTGATGCTCATGCGAGAGTATCTGTTATATAGGCACAATAGACATGTGCATGACATGATGTAATCGAACACGCTGTTCATTACAATTAACCAGGAGTCAAGTGATTCAATACCTGGATAAGAAGGTGTGATCTGTTTCTTTAATTTCACATTGGTTTCTTTCTTAGTTTTACGTATTCCAGTTCGAGTTCAATCCAGCCATGCGCAAGGGAGCCCACAAACAAATATGAGATATGCAAACATAGCGGCATCTCGCCTGGCACACCGTGTCAATGTTTCCAATCCAACCATCATTCAATTCATTATCTTGACACTCACCATTCCCAGCGAACGTGAATATCGCGAAGGAGACAGAGGGCGTCTAGGGAGACTGGATTCAAAGGGAGGCGAGTGGGGAGCAGGAACGCCTCCTCCTTACCACCCGAGTGCATGAGGTAATGCAAACAACGCATAATATGAAAGCCCGCAATATAAGGAAAGGTGTTTTTTTTTTTTTTTTTTTTTTTTTGCTGACACAACAGCGTATAACGCCCCCTTGTGGCAGCTGCACACACTAATCCCCATAATGCTGCGGTATTTTAACAAGCGTTTTCTGCACTTTCCCGTTTCGGTCGACATTTGCGGCTTCAAAGCAAACCCAGAAAAAAATTGTATCCGCAATGAATAAAACAGCAACGCCATCTTTGAGGCTTCCACCAAAAGGGGTATAGGAGGAACGGGGAGGGGGGTGAAGATGAAGACGCGAATCACGTGGTACCCATGGGTCCCCCCCCCCCAAACCTTTGTCGGTTGGTCGACTTGAGAAATCTCAGAAGTGGTCAATATCCCAATAAACAATGGATGTCTCTATCAGATAACTTGTCAACCCGTTGCCCACGAATGGCCACTCAGTGGTCATACGACATGGACACCACGACCTTGAGGGTCTCCTCCGAGAAATGGACTCTAATGACGAATGGAAGGGCGCCTGTGTTTTCTAGAGTTTGGCTTTTTTGTCTCCCGATTAATTATGCATGAATTTCTCGATCAAAAGAGACCCTCGCCTACCCTTGCACCGAATGTACGTGATCCTCCGATCCCACGCTCTACATGTCGATGTCATTTACGCGGAACACGTGAATCATTCATTAAAAAAAACAAAAAACATATCAAAGCAAATTCTGACTCCCACTAAGAGGTGACGGAGTTCGGATTGCAAACATAGATTTCCAGATTACTGGGGTATATGTATGTTTCTGTTCATGAGTTTGCCACTCATAACTCATCACAATAGGTGAATTGCCTGGTGAGAGGAGAAGGGACGGCCCTCAGCCCGCTTCGTGCAATAAGTACGAGCGAATCGATTTCAGCACATGGAGCCAATGGAAGAGCGTAATGGTCGATTAAGTTGAATGGACGCTTTGATTAAAGCAACAGACGTAAGTGAATCAGCGAGCGAGCGATGCCATCACCTCGGTCACGTTCAGCATTGCCATCAATCTTAATTGGGGTCAAAACAGGATATCGTTACTTTCAATCTACACCTGTACTCGGTGGCGCAATCGGTGACCTGTTGTTCGGTGGGATATTTATGTTCGCCAGAAGCACTGTCATCTGACCTCTGGCATCAGTGACCTCTGAACTAACCTTGTACCGCTTCCTGCTTCCATAACTGTAACGAAAAAAGTGGTCACACGCAGGAAATGAACCGAGAAGGGTTCCGATTAATTCTGCTCATAAATTGTTTGCTTTTTTCTTGTCGTCAAGGAAACCGGAACCCACGAAGGTCAGCTGTTGATGGTATTGTTTCCTATCTGAGACGCAACACGTGCTTCAGTGCACACAACACACCTGCGACTAGACCACAACCACCCAAAAGCATCAAATTTACAAAGGCTAATAATAAATTCGTGAGGAAATTAGAATCCTGACTGATCACAGAGCTAACATACCTCTGTTGCTTCTGCCGTCGAAGCTGTTCATGGCTGGTTTGGGTAGAGTACTTGCTTATTTCCATAACCACAGAAATCAAGCGGGTTACCTCATTTATAGAGACGCGTGTGCCTTTGGTTTGCAGATTAGCAACGAGATTCTTTTCAGGTCCGGACAGTTCGACGACCAATAAACTCTCGATGATGAGATGATGTATATCATCATCATCATCATCATCATCATCAGATTGAGTGATGGTGATGATTTTCTCCTTGGGTCCATGATGTGATTATTAATACTAATCACCATTAATAAACGTCTCACGTAAGCAAGAGATGCTTCCTGGTTGTGTTGTATTTATAAGATTCGTAATTCGTGCATCTTTGATTAGTGGGAGCAATTTCCTTGATTCATGTCGACATAGAGCAAATGTGTCGTTTGGGCGAAGGAAGCAGTGAATGGGCAATGCATCATTGCACGCTTGAACACGCTACAGACGGCGTTTAAGAGATGCTCTTTGGCGGTCGGTTGCGAGAAATACTTATAGCTTGTGTCTTTCATTGTCAGAGTAGCGAAAACTGAGGATTTTGGAAGCCATTTTGAGTCCATAATTAGGAGCAATTTCTCGTAATTAACACGCACGTATACTGTTGAATTGCGACTAAATTGGTGCGGCTGTGTCTATTTATCAATAAGAGAAGCTACGAATTATGGCCTCAAAGTGGCGTCCAAATCCTCAGTTTGCACTACTCTATTGATGAAGGATACTATTTACATTTATACTCAAGAAAAAAATAACAATTAAAATGCGATAGTTGGTCGGTTTGTTTGTTTGCAGGTTTAAGACCTAATTAATTTGACGATTTCGCAATTCGGTCACGTACAATGACCAATTTGTTGTCAGCAAAGGATGACGTAATATTTAATGAAAGGGCGTCTAGACCGACTGGCATGGTTCGTAATCGAAGTATTTGACCCATGTGAAGTGACTTTTGAGCCATGTGAAGTGACCTTTGACCTATGTGAAGTGACCTTTGACCTATGAGACCTCTGAGAGGGTCGTAGCAGGTCTCCCTGTTAGTTTTTTTTACACTTTATATTTTAACAAATTTTGTATTTCGGATTTTTTTTTTAAATGCATATATTTTTTTTATAATTATTTATGACAATATAAATATTATAGGCCTGAATGTCTTAAGAATGATATAAATCAGACGATCTCTGCTAATCATTCCATTATATCCCATTGCACCAAAGGCAACATCTGCTGCTAATAGGGTCAGCACATAGGTATAATAAGGTCAACGACCTAGTTTGTTCTGATTGGTCGGCAGGCACGAGTGGAGAAATAAACATTATATTCTGATAATGTTTGCATGGACATTGAGGCGCACTGAGACTGACTTTAATTGTTACAGAAATGCACTCCATTCAAAAATAATAAATATAAGTAATTCTCATTTGCACACATCATGTACAGGGAAGTCGTTAGCCACACGAATACATCCTCCTTTCCATCCTTCATCGACAGAATGACGTTTCCCCAAAAGGCCGACATCTTGAACATCTTGAATATAACGAAGACTCAATCAGACTTGAATGGCAGTATTTCGATTCTCGTGGTTTGATTGCCTCCGTTGCGACGCATGCTGCAAATAAAGAAAGCAGTATCGTCAGGTTTAGCTTCATAACATAAACTAATACTTGCACGGGAGCAGCGATAGTCATAATCCCTGTTACAACCCAATTAGTCATGGTATAAGAGATAAGAGATAAGCTTATCATGTCAGAAATGTACGTAGGCGGTCGATGATTGTAAAATGAGTAGATAAATCGTCGCCTGTGTCAGTACTCATTCAATAGAACATTGTTATGATGGTAATTATTTAACAAGAAGCTCACTATCCTATCAATAAATGATATTATGCACCGGATATGCCCGTCTGAATCTCTCACTTCCGGAGATGAACGAACGCAGGCGCGTGCGGGAAAATGTGAGACATGTTATGACAGACAGCTGGACATGATTTGTTTTTATTCGCGTGAAGGTGTAATATCTACAGACTTTTCTGATTAACTATAATCAGAGATGAACGCAAGGGAACTTTGGTGCACTCAGCTGAGAGGTTACGTAATGCGAGAAGAGTGCAAATCTTCAGCGCGATTATTCTGTGAGTAAAATCGATCAAGATCAGCGGCAAATATGTTTCACCTGAGGTCTACTTAATTCAGTGTTGTTATTTCGGGCAGTTATTAATCTCACATAACGAGATACTTGTCGGTCTGGGAGTACTCATTGACCTTTAATCAAACGAATAATTTATTATCTATAAGAGACTCTGTTTATCGCCGTTTACTAGGGAATCTGCAATAGTTTTTGGTTTTACTTTAGTATCGCTCTGACAAAAGGTAAGCGCCATCCAGTTTGAAATTGTTTTATAATTTTATCAATAGAATTGTGCTTATATATGTTGTACGTAGTAATAAGTGTATGTTGCATAATCATGGTGGTGGGCATGCTATGTGGAATAGAATATTATAGCAAATCGGTCGGAAGGCACGTTACTTACTGACTTACCTGTAAGAGAAGTTACGTAATGAATGTGATGTGAATTAGAATGACAGGTGAAAATATAGCACGGCTGCCATCATTCTTGCGTCCACTCTATTAGACCTCAAGTATTACTCTCCAGAGCCTCTTTCTGACTCGTGATTGCAAACATAAAATAAGATGTGTTCCAAGAAATTAAAGGTGAATACAGGTACTAGTAATGCTCTCTATAGCAAATTTCTCTAACTTTTGAGGCCTAAATTACATCTTTGGTTTTGCTTAAAAACGTCCAATAACGAGTTAGTATATAAGACGGTGTATATTTACGGTGTAGACAGGGTCAGTCAAGCAATAATCCCTGACATGACATCACGTGATGCATGAGTTCAAATAGAAAACTCATAATATGAGGTACTCGTATATTTACACCGGACATCCCGAATTCGAAAGCAGCGAGGATGACACAATGGCACATCCCAGAAGAAGAAGAAGAAAAAACCCACAACAACAAACAAACTCTTACATCGTATACGAGTTTTTGGTTAACCTCGTTAATTATAGTAATTGAAAACACCCCGGAGGAAGATACACGCATATGAAATATGCGATGCATCGTATAACTGTTCCTGCTTAATTATTAATTCAGCAAATAGGTCTCCTATACAATAGGATCTCTCCAAGGGATTAATTAAGAGTATGCGGTTTACAATCACATGCTCATTATTTCATTTAATCATATTTATACAACATCACAATCAGACTTAATTAACCAGATTCCTTTACATCGCATAAATTCCTCTCGTGAGACTAATCATATTTGTACGAGACAATTGATACTCGTTTGAGAGAAACATTCACGACCTCGATTGTGGCTGGTTAATAAAATATTCTGATAACACGCAATAATGATTTGAATTATCGGATTTTTATAAGCTGTGTTATCTGTATATGCAATGTGATGGTGAGCACCCGTGGCTCAATTGTGTATCTGCAAGAAATAGTTTCTGGTGATCAACCATAAATATCACGAATTTTCCCATCTCTTTGGACGCAGTTATATTTGGTTGCTTCTGACAATATACATATATTAATAAGATATGCTTTAATTTATATCTTCGGTAATGACAGCCGGTATAGTGTATTAATTCCTGGATGCAATGATTGCACTTAAATAATTAATCTTTCCTTAGAACCATGGGAAACCAAGCGACGGCCCTTCGCCCAGAAGCACTCACTGACCTCGAGGACAGTACGTCACTCTCGGCTGAGGAGATTCGCCGTTTCTACAAGGAGTTCATGAAGGACTGTCCATCGGGCAGAATGACCATGTCGCTGGACGACTTCCAGAAGGTTTACGCTCGCATCTTCCCGGAAGGAGACGCCAAGAAGTTTGCGAGTCACGTGTTCAAGCATTTGGACGGGGACGCTTCTGGAAGGATCGATTTCCGGGAATTCATCCAAGCGATCAGCGTCCAAATGAAAGGAAGCACAGAGCAGAAGTTGCAGTGGGTCTTCGATTTATACGATCTGGACGGAACGGGCTTCATTGAGAAGAACGAGCTCCTGGAGATGGTCAACGTGAGTTTACTGCTTGGCGTCCCTCATCAACGATTCTATATAAGAGATTCCCGGTGTCTTTTATCGCCCTCGACTTTCGGGCGGTCGGGCGAACGGCTGCCTGGTTTGTCCCATGCTCACAATTTACGTCGCTATCCCAAATTCAATTCCCTTCGAGGGAACTTGATGCGGGTTTGCGCTTCTTTCTTAGTGAGAATCGTTCGGAATTGTCAAGCGTTAACATTCAAGTGGAGTGGCATCGTGAATCGATGGCTGGCTAAAAGTTATTAGTTAATGATCACCTTTTTTACGCGCATTCATTTGAATGGTTTTGTGGTGACTATGCATATAGCAGTAATGTCTATCAACATCCGATGCAAGAGATTAAATCTCCCATCAAACATGCAAATAGTTAGAACAGAAGGAGAATAAGTTATATCAATCCTGATGTACATATTTCGGTGTAGCATAGGCCTACTGGTATATGTGCATTCAGTCTCCACCCTTCAGAAGTTACAATAACAACGCTCCTTTCGCTTCCTTCAAACCCCTCAACATAGAAATTCGCACTCTGCACCGGGGTCAGTGAGTGCACATATGACATTGAATAAAACGTCTGTTTACCCATGGAACCCCATTTGGCGCCGACGTTCCTTTGATCTCTTTCCAAGTTTTCCGATGTTGCTGTGAGCATCGGAAGTAACGAATGCAATTAACCTGCAGAAAAAAAAAAAAAAAAAAAAAAAAAAAAAAAAAAAGTATGGTAACGCAAGTTCGGAATATAAAAATTAGCATTAGGCTGTGAAATGTGTCTTCGTCGTATGAATAACACGTGTTTCTCTCCTTGGGTTAAATGAAAGATTGAAATAAATATGAAGTCATGAACCTCACGAGGTCATTTCTTGAATTCTTGTCAATTTCAGCCTTACAATCAAATTAGACTCGGCGCAACCTTCGATATCGTCCTATAGATGGATGTCTGTCTAACCCATGCACATGATGATATTTGCTCCGTTTACCTTACAGAGCCAATACAGACTGAAGGGGAGTACAATTTCTCCAGATGAGAACATGACACCTGATCAGATTGTCGATTACATCCTGGAGAAAGCCGACGACAACAAAGACGAGAAATTATCCCGGGACGAATTCACGAAAGGCGCCATGCAGAGCAGGACTATCCAGCGACTCCTGTCCGGAACCCTGGAGGCCACTAGGTCTCCCTTCAAGTCGTAATCGACAGTCTCTGCTCGTGTGATTGCATTTTCTGATGACGTTATAATACAGATGGATGAGTATAATTCTGATGACATTGACGTGAAGAGGCTTGTGTGATCAGTGTCATGTTATAGATCGATGTCAACAATTCAATATTATAATGTTTTTGTATCGTATATTGGAATGTGAAATTAAAATTGTTGTATTGTCGATGTCATCGCGTTCTTCGGCGAATACCGTGGTCTTTATGCTGTGCTTTCTTTTCACCTCGTCTCGTCGTCCTGGTAACTGGTTCATGTCGCGCATTGAAGCCTTCTCTTTGCCATATCGGGCTCCATTATATTCGACATTTTTCTCTTATGTTCCAAAGCGCATTGCATATCTCCTTGGGAGGATAAATTCACACAATAAATGTCTGCTGGCAGGTCTCTTCGTGAAGGGAGTCAGGGGGGGAGGGGGGAGGGGGTTCTGTGTGAGAATAAAGAAGACGGTTGAGGTGGTAATTGCAGGTACGAAAGCGAATCTTCTCTGATGAACATAAACATGGTCTTTTTTCTGGCTGCATGGTCCGTGCGCCGATGCGATTCATTTGTCCTTATCCTTTGTCACAGCTGTTATATTTTCATTGAACAACTCCCCAGTGACACTTGTGCCTCGACGCATAAGCACCCATTCCACATGCATGTCTGAGTCGCCCGCGGAGGTCACATTGAATAATATAAACATGCCTTTAGCTTAATTTTTATCAAACGTGTGAGAAATAATCCAATCGCGTTGACACGCCCACATTTGATTCGCAAGATGCCTTCCAGACACAGAATCCGGTTTGAAATTACTTTCGCTCACTAAGTGATGATTCATGACGGTGGCTATTTATAGCACGGGCGTTTTGGGGTGCAGTAAGGCACAAGAGGGCAGGCAGGTGCGAGGAGGAGGAGGAGGAGGAGGAGGAGGAGGCGCAATTGCTTAATGTTCCTCACGTAACATCAAACAGATCAGCTTCAGTTTTAGACGACATCAACAAATGGGCATCAGAGACATCGCACTGGAGGAAGGTGGAAGCCTCACATAGAATTAACCATACATTAGGGTTATATACGGAAAATCAATAATGCCCGAAAAAAATATGTAATCATACTCCATGGATGACATGGATTGATAGTAAAAAGTGCGAGTGAAATTGACACATAGACGCAGCTGCGGCAGCTGCGGGAAAGGAAAAATTCAAGGAAAAAGGGGGATTCCTTCCGAACACGTGTCTTAGTAATTTGATAACGTTAAATATGAACATGTTGACATGTACATCCTATGGTTATACATATCCGTCTTATCAAACCTTTGAAAAATTCGTGTGATTCAGACAACCACGCAAGACGAGGTCAAATAGGGTCACCTGCATCAAACGTGGAAATGGCGGGGAAATTACCGGATGTGCTATGAACATGTGGGACTCGAATTGCCACCTTTAGCGCTGGACAAAGGGGCACTTAGCGATTACCTTAGGTCTTAATCGAAAAGGACTTCAGACATAATTTTTTAATTGTGTAGCAATTCTAGATTGCAGTTGGAGATAATTGCTCTCCGCCCACGAAACAAGAACAAGATCAAAAGCATGCATCGCCTCTTGAACGATCTGTCGCTCCGGAACTAGTCCAGGATGGTTCCCAGAATCGGACAACTGAATGTCCATTTCAACGGAGATTCCACAGACGATGTCCTCTGGGGTCGATTCCGACGTCACGCGATTAACTTACATAATCCTGCTCATGAATGTTTCGTTTGTGGGTGTGTGTCCATTGTCAATTTCGTCCGAAGCGCATTTCATTGCTTTCATTCTAATGTAGATTCCTAGCGCAAACCACATATATAACACAGGGTATATAATTTAAGATATTCCATGCATAATTCATACCAAATAATTGCTATCAACGCATGTGTATTGCATCATACGTACATAATGCACGTATAATTCAGCGTAAAGATATCTCCGTGTGAGATGTGAGCCAGACGATTTGGAACCAGAATTCTCAGAAATATTAAGAACAAAAATAAGCAATATCAGGAGGAACATTTCCATTGTTATTACAGCAAACTACGTTGGCTAAATGGCTACCATCAGAGCTGAGCACTGGACCAGGGAGTGAGGGATGGCAGAGGGAAGATTAACCACGTTTCGAGGGAGGGCGTACGTGCAAGAGGAGCGTCGCTAGCGAGATTCGTTTATCGGTTTGCTTCCTTCGCGTAATTGGGGCCCACCTCTGAGCCTAATCTCGCGCGGTATCGGGGTCAGTATTCGTTCGGTCAATCAAGAAGACACAGCGACTGCACTGAACGAACAATGCAGATGCGAAGGACAAGAGGGCGGTGAGTGGTGTGCTTATTGCCCAAGCTAATCCATGCATGTCTTAATGGCGACCGTAAAACGCCCATTGCGCAGGATTGAGCGCACATGGCTTCCCGCGCGTCGTTATTCAAAAGCTGTCAAGTCCGCGTCATAAATGTAAAGCAGCTCATGTTGTGTATCAATAGAAATGGTCGCCGTGGGAACATCGTCACTCGGTTCGATCTCGACTCTTGTTTTGCAACAGGACAGCAACATGATCAACCTTTGGCGCTGTTTAAAGCGACTTCCGAAATTTTAGGGCGCTTCCTTTGGATGTGGGGATAATGTGCAACATCCTCTTGTCTTTAGGCTAATGGCTAAGACGGCTTAAAAAGCTCCATTGGCTAAAAAGCACGAGGTGTCCTTTCATCTTCCCCGGGGGGGTTCCCTCGCTATGATTGGCCAGTGTCACGTGTGCCATCAAAGCGCAAGTCATAGTTCTTGTGACTCAGTCAGTCTGAAAGGCGAAAAACAACGCATCCTGAACGACGAAAGAAAGTGTTCACTTTTTATCTTAATCCTGCTGATTAGATAATCCGTTAGTTACGATGCATGTAATGACGTCACCAGATAAGCAAGATTTAATGGAGTATAATGATAATTTATTCGCGCAAAAATAGTACAGGTGTTGTTGTTTTGTTTTGTTTTTTGTTTTTTTTTGTTTTTGTTTTTGTTTTTGTTTTTTTGTTTTTTTTTCAGAAAAAGATAATGATAATAATAATAATATATACACTGATTATCGTATTACGAACATCACACAATTAGACCACTCAGTGAGTTTGCCAGCCAATCAGCCTTGTGTATTCGAGTGATTAATTCGTGCATAAATAACGCTATAAAAATAAACAAATAGCATAGATCACTCTTGCCATTCACCTAATGTTAAAGTCTCAAAATGCAATTTCATAACGCCTCCGCTCTTTGGACGTTATGATCACATATGCGTTAAAATAAGCCATGCGGAAGAATAGCGCAAAGATCGTCTGCACGATGGCGTCGCCTCGATTTTCAGTCGTCAATTATATGCGTACCACCACCAGAATTTGGTGGTAATATCAAATGTCAGAGAAACTTTGGGCTTTAATTTATATGTTGTGAAAATATGCAATAAATGTACGAAGTGATTATCATCATGATAAGTAAATTTTGTCATGTCTGCTTCACTGAAATGGTCAAAGGTCATCAAGTCGAGGGTCTGACAAGTGCCGTATATTTAAGGATTTTAAAGGATTAACGAAGATCAGAAACCAAATATCACCGTGTATAATGATTTATCCAAATTTGCCTCGAAAGGGCTTGGCGCTGGCCCCTGGAAGTTCGAAGCCAGCCACAAACCTTGTGTCCTTGGCTAAGGCACTCAACTCCTGCTTCACTACCCTGGATGGAAAGGAGTGGCGTCCCCATCTGTATTAGCCAAAGAAAGGCACAACGTGGCCCATGGAAACTCGAAATATTTCATTAATTAATTTAATGTATTGCTTCATTCGAGTAAATCAAAATGAAACGGTATATATAAAGTTTCAACATTCACGAAATCCAGTTCTGCGTCTCGGAGAACAGGCCAAATACGAACTACTCAGTTATGATGGCGCATAATGAAGTTGGTGATAAAAATAATTGTGACGACGACTTGGTTATATTTTAGAGAACAAAAAAGCTTATTTCACGAGGATTATTTTGACGCTAATATTGGAGATGGCCGAGCAATTCAGGAGCATATTGCTGCTGGAGCAAACATAACGCTCTGTATCAACCATAAATGAATACTCTTGTGTTTTTGAATTTACATTTGTTTTTGCTTTTTGTTTGTGTTTTTTATTTTCATTTCTTCGATGTTTTCTCATGAAAATAAACATATTTTTAACTGAATTTGAAAATATTGTTGACATTTTACGCACAAGAACCACAGTAGTAATGAAAACAAAACAAAAATTGGGCGAAATTATGTTAAAAGCGATATAAAGAAAATGCAGCTTCACCCTATTATGACTCGATCATCTCTTTTTTTTCTCTGATGTTCCTTATCATAATCATAACGCTTTTATTACCCCTCGCATTATGATTGCACAAATAATGATTATCTGTGAACTGTGATACCTCTTCCTTGTGCGTAAATATAGAATAGTAAGAATAGACGGTGACAACATCATTGAACAGACAGTTTACCGAAGAAAATGTTTGTTTTCCAAGGTAATTTTCGTGGTATAATCGGGTTAAGTCACTTGGAAGTCGATGATATTATGCTAGGATTGGTAATGTTCTCGTGAATATGAGATTCATTTGAACATTATCAACCCTAGCATAATCACCTCCTTCCCGTGACTTATCCTTTATGAACACAGCAGGCATTAATTCTCAGGCGTGAATTCTTTCAGCCATGGGGAACATGCCAGTGACACTTCGTCCGGAGGCAATGAGTGACCTGGTTGATGAGACAGATCTCACCGCAGATGAGATCAGACGCTACTACAAGGAGTTCATGAATTAAGGGCTCTCAATCAAGACGGATGAGCATGGCCCTGGAGGACTTCCAGGCGGCGTGCAAAGAGGTCTTCCCGAAGGGTAATGCCGAGAAGTTCTCCACGCACCTCTTCCGCCATTTCGATGAGGATGCTTCTGGAAGGTTGGACTTCAGAGAGAAGATCCATGCAGGCCATTGCAGTCCAACCGAAGGGCAGTCCTGTGGAGGAATTGCAGTGGGTCTTTGACCTGGATGGAACCGGGTTCTTTGAGAAGAATGAACTGCGTGAGATCAAGGTGGTGAGTGGGGCTGTTTACTAACGAAGTGTTTTCCCCAGAGCCCCTAAGCGCGCATGATTCGTAGAAGTGCATGGGTTGCCTTGGTGCAAATTCCGCATAATAGCCCGTTATGAGAGTCATGAATGGTCGGCGGGTAATTATGGCAATAGTCGAATGCATAAGAGAAGTAGTGAAGAACATTTTGTGACGTAATTCGATTAGTAGACGTCTAGACGTGTTGTTCGGTGCAACCACTCATAATCACCGAGGTACAATATGGTCGTTTACTAATGGCCGTATTTCAGTGAATAAACCTTGTATAATATAACGAACGCGTAGAAATGATCTAACACCATAAAATCCCTCTCGCTAATCACTTAATGTAAGGCCACAGCTGATTGGCTGCCGTTATGGTTATTTGAATATTTGAAATAGGGAGGTGGGTAAAACCCGGATTTCGTCTATATCTCAGTGCATGAATGGAGTTTCCATTTCCGTTGTTATAATTATAACGATGCATTGGAACTGGTGGCGGTATCGTTATAATGCCGGAAACGGCAATAAATAGATTTTTGTAATTGTAATACATTTTCGTGAAAACTCTCATTGCTCTTGGATGAAATACGCGACTGCACATTGATCAGCTGATTCTGCGAATTAGGATTTGTAGGGAAATCCGGAATCATGGATGTTTCACCCAAAACGTGGAAATAGCCACCTCAACAAGGCGCAAGTTTATGTATCGATTTAGTCAGAAGGTGTTTTTCATAGCATGATCCGGTTAAAGGAATCGGAATTCGTCGGTTTTTGCTCAGATGGAAATGTCTATCTAAATATCTGCATTTGATTGTGCTTCGAGCGGTGTTTTGGATCCAGAATCACTCTGACAATCTATCTGAGCGTAAGGGTTCTTGCCCGTGCATTATGCCTTCATTAACCCACTTTGTTGGCCACTGACCAATCAGCGTCGCGTATGCCGGTGTCACGTGTCCACCCCTATTATATTTGTCAATCTGGATATACATGTAATAATCATAAGAAAATGAATTATTTTATTTTTTTATTGTGAAGCATATCACATTACAGCATACTAAGTATTAGGATATTTAGACATAAATTCCTTTTCCTTTTCAGAGTCAGCGGAATCGACACCCGAAGCAGAGAGCGCTTCCCTGGCACAAGTCAGAATCGTTGAGCACATTTTGGAGAAAGCAGACATCAACGAGGACGGAAAACTATAAAAAGAAGAGTTCATTCGGGGAGCAAAAGAAAGCAGAACGATCCTGCAACTGGTACGTACAATGGTCCTTGGAGGTCACGTCGTCCATTTTAGACAACGAAGAATTAAAAAAAAAAAAAAAAAAAAAAAAAAATATTATGATCGTGTGTGTTGTCCTCAGATGAAGTTGTCTTGGTGTCGAAATCCCGCTGTTTCTGGCACCAGATAAAATGTTATTTAAATTAAATATATTGATATGTTAACCTATGACCTTGTGACCTAGATTTCAACAGCAATGCACAGCAATGGCAACGCGAGCTCTTTTCTAAACCAGGGTGTACTGTATATCATTGTGAGTTGTGCCAATGCAATCCATTTGAAGGGAAGACTGATGTTGATGGATGGTGCTCTGCTCGCAGAGATACCACGACTGAAGAGAGAAACAATTGCAAAGAGTCACGCCAGGGGTGACGCGCAAAAGCCATGAGACCAGACAATCGTCAAATGCACGGTTATCAGATATCCGATATCCAATGATCCGGTAGGTTTTTCGGACATCCGAATAGGAAGAAAATTATGCAAATTTTCCTTTAGCTCATTGTCTCACCCTTTATGATTGTAATTAGCGAAGAAACAACTCGTTTAACTGATTTCATTTTATGTACTGAAAACTCTCCAGTCAATGGATTAAATATGGTGAATGGATAAAGTCTTTTTATTTGCAGACTAGATCTATTATTCATGCCGCACGTAATTCAGTTTCATTGTTTGGTTATATCATATATACAATAACATGATCAGCAATAGTGCTTGTGAATGCACTATAGTTCTATAATGAGCTTGTGTCGTTTTGACCTTTTGCTCCCTGGCCATCACAATCACACGAGAGTCGGGTCATTCCACGATGCATTCAAGGGAATCTATGGCATCTTGCATCACTCACTGAGACGCCATCACCAACACGGTGCATGGCACCCAAGTGATGTAATAGCGAAGTATTAATTGTGTTGTTGTTGTTGTTGATTCTTAATGCACAACTTCTAATTGAATCCCATGGCTTTATTCATTAATTAAGAGTTCAGTCGAGGGCCGTTACATAACTGTTTCATTTCATCCACCTAGAAGTAGCGAGTGCTCGGACCCCAGAACACTCAACGCCGTACGTGATTCGTGTTTCAGAAGGAATTTAATAGTTTAAAAAAAAAAAAAAAAAAAAAAAATACTGACTGAATTTGAGATAAAGTAAGAGCGCGAAAGGAATGCTTCGCTGGTTACCATAGCAACAGTGCGTTACTGGATGAAATTTCGAGGATTTTGATGTGAAATACGCTTGGTTTATATAATTTGAATTACGGCACCGATAATTTAGGAAAACATGATTATTTGTGCGTCAATGAGTGAGGAATATAATGAACTTTCCAACTCTGTGTCGTCTGCAGGTTGCGCATTGAAAACGAGATCAAAGAAAAATCGCTCATGAAAGTCAGCATTTCTTCGTAATAGGCGTAATACGTGCATATAGTACGTATTCGTTGATGTTGTGCACATTGCTTTTGAGGACTTTAATCTAATGAAGAGGAAGGAATAGAATACAAAATATCAGATAATTTAAAATTTGAAATAAAACTATATTGCAAAATCAAAGGATACAAGTAGAATAAAAACAAATGAGGAGATAAGACCCCGTGAAGTGCCTCGTATTGCAATACGTTTCCTGCTGTGTATTATCCGAAAACTATCCAAACATCCCAGATAATTAATGACGGATATCTGTAACCGGATTATCCGCGATCTCACTACCCATGCATCTCTATACATAGTCAAGTGTGATCCTTGGTCAGATATATATTAAACTCATCCATTTTCCGCATTCAACGTGAAAGTGTGAAAAATAATAGTTATGTAACACTGGGACTGCGTTACGTCATACGTCATGTTAGCACCAAAGATAAGAAGAAACTGATATAGTAACAGAGAACAAATTAAAGAAAAGAAAAACAGCACCGAGGGACTCCGAAGAGGAGAGAAGAGACTTTATGGCGTGGCAGCAAAGTGAGTGCCCTTCGCAACATAACCCGCTGACTTCATCCACATTCATCAATATAAACGCAAAACGAACAACGTAGCATATCAGAAAGCGGTAGATTGAGAGCGCGAACTCTGCTGAATGGACCTTATGTCCGAGAGGAACTGTAACATTTCATGTTTGTTTTATGCGCCGAAGAAGTGCAAATGGTCGCAGGCAATGAGGCCTCCCATTAGCTGCTGGCTGCCTGCTTTCTTGCGCGCCTGCGTGGCTTTTACGACCGCCCCGTGTCTTCGAGGCTCACTCAGATGACCAGCGCCCAGGGCCATGCGCCGACGACTTGCAGGGAGGTCACGAGGTCACGGGTGTGGCCCCACTGACTGCATAGCGACGACGGAGGGTGGGGTGGGGGAGGTGCTCTATAATCGAACGTGTACGGTGTACATTTCGAGCACGTGTATAAGGCGTATATTCACGCTGCTTGCCTGATTGGAAGCGAATTTATTGTGGAAGGGCCGGACATTCGGGCGTAGTGAGTATAAGGCAGCATCATTAGATGATTGTATAAACACATGTGCAGTGATAGCCATAAGTCTGTTCTCTCGTAATGGGGAATCTCGCAATGGGAACTTGATATCTCTGCCGTTGCGGAGATGGTCTTTAAATTCTGGTTGTTCTTTCAGGGTTTGGATAAATGAGGGTGCGACACGCAGTTGCTTATCTTGGGTTTTGATGGTCACTCGTCTGTCCGATCGTTGAGCAACTCTACAATTATCTAGAAAGTTGCGTGTCCAGCGGGAAATTGTCTACTGAAATGGCGAAATAAAAAGAAGCCGCGGTCCATTCTATCCGAACCATCATTTCTACATGACCAATTTGGCCAACTTTGAAGTAGGGTTAAACAATGCATATTAACGCACGACTAAAAAGCATGGAGGAATTTGTGATGAACTAAATTTCGTCCACAACATGCAAAAGAACGCAATCAACAGTTTCATCAAAAGTGAACGTTTTATTCAGCTGTTGTGGAAAGCGCCGGAAAATCCCTTTGTAGAATTTAACCACAGATATCATTTATAGTCCATAATGTCCTTAATTGTAGTATAATTGATTGAAAATTACGAGAGAACAGACTTAGGTTTCGTGCAGTACACACTTGTCAAGTGAGAAAGCTGCGTTTTATTTGACACTAACGATTCAGCTGCGATTCGATCAAAGCAGTAAGCAATGAATTAGGATGAAGTTCCGCAATGATCTAAAACAGAATGAGGTCAACATTTGGCACCCTTCAGCTTCTATTTCGCTCGTGGTCTCTCGTTGTTCCCATGGCAACAACAGCTCAGTTGAAGATTCAAATTTAAATGTTATTTTCTCCTTTTCAGCCAGACGTCCTATCACATAATTATGTGGTATTCCACTGGTATAAATAGTCGTAACTATAAGGAGATAATTTAGAAAGTGCAGGTCAATAACACAACATATCATGATATTTACACCGTGATTATAAAGCTTTATCCTATAATTAATGCCTACTAAACGAAAATAAGTTAATTAATATTAGCAAATAAATTTCGCAAAATCTGAGAAGGAAGGTCGCTATAATAATTATTATTTTGGATTGTTGCACTGCAAAAATCTGACTTTACATAATTAAATATCCTCCTAAGGATATTATTAAATTTTATATAATTATAATTTAATTAATTTAATTCAAAGTAGAAGCCATCACTATCAGTACTTATATTCTCTGTTACTACAATATTATAAGATGTCGTTGTGTATACTAGTATGCAAAGCAACTGATTCCACAAGAAGAAACAACGGATGAGAATAACACAATTAATTAATTATCTCTGGAGATGAAACAGAATCTGAAGCCAGTTAGATAAAATATCAACAGAGCACGTAATGATCACAACAGTATCTAGCAGCTTTATCGCTCTGATTCAGGCGAGAGAGAGAGAGAGAGATTGACCTTTGGTCTGACTGATAAGCGAATTGCCCCAGTTTACCTGTTCATCGTGCAATGGCGAAGAGCGTCTCCGTCTTCTTCAGCGGATAAACAACATTTCCAGAGATGTACACCCCGACGGGAGGAGGCAACCATGGCGGCGGGGGAGGGGGAGGGGGAGGGGGAGGGATGTACAAGTTCCCCTCCGTCTCCTCCATCCACTCAATGGTCAGTATGGGCTATCTGCCTCCTGGCCACGGATACATCCCCAAAAAACCCAAACCAGACAAGCCTTATGGACCCAACTTCGTGTCCGTGATGAACCGGACTTGGCGCGGTCCTGGCCGAAAGTACATCCACTACGCCCTGGTGTGCATGGCGGTGTCCATCTTGTTCTTCGTCTCAGCTGCCCTCTACTTCGCCCATCGCAACGTCGCCCGTTTGAGGGTGCTGAGGACGGAGGTGTTCGGAGCCCTCTTCATCGTCATTGCTGTGTGTAGTCTTGGAGCCATGTTCCAACTCATCTACAAAGCAAGAGTTGAAAGTAACAAGTGGAGGAGACATGTTAAGGTGCGTGGTTCTTTCAATATATATTTGAGTTGTGATCTGGTATGTAACATGCTGGATTATGCGTGGTTCGTTTGTTTTGATTTGCTTCTCGCTTTGTATTTCAGTTTAAATCGGAGGGTTTGTTTACCGCTGCCGCCGTCAATTACGCCTACGTTCCACCAGAAGAGTAAGTTTCTGACGTCTCAAAAATTGCATAAAAAAATTTAAAATGCTAAGCGGCAAATAACAATGACAACCGATCCCTATAACTAAGCCATCTGTCTTTATCAGGGTGAAACTCTCGAGTGGAACTTATGGAACAAAAGCCCTAAAGGAAGTCCCACGACCAGCAAGGAACAAAGGGATGAAAAGCAAGGCTCCATCCCTGACCAACCTCAGACAGGGAGGCCCTCCTCCCAGCAACCAGGGAAGAATATTCGAGAAACGTCAGCAACAGCAGATGAGACTGGACGGGGCAGCAGCCGCGGACTCAAGGCCAGACATTTACACTCTGGCTGAGACAGCAGAGGAGCAACCGCCTCCCGCGTCTGAGAAGAGCACCAGCAGCCAATATGATGACGCCTACCACGAAGCCACCACCATCCCAAGAGAAGCGGTCGATTCAAGGTCATCGCCGGTTGAACCCCAAAGGGTCGCTGAAACCACGCACCGGTTGCCCTCACTTCCTCCGACCCCAGTGCGTCAACCAGTTCTGCCTCCAACTCAGTCTCGACAGCCTGTTCTTCCGCCGACCCCAGTCAGGCAGCCCGTGACCCGCACGCCACCCCAGCAGCAGGCTCCTGCTGTCGTCGCCAGACCTTCCCCACAACAATGGAAGGCAGCGCAAACCCCCTCCCCCGCTGCAGCCTACCCTCAACGCCCTTCCCCCGCGCAGTGGTCAGCGCAATCGTTGCCCCCGGTCAGCAGGGGTCCAGTGACCACCCTGAAGTCCCCCCAACCGACCATCCAGATCAAGGGAGCGACGCCACAGAGAGGGCCGATTGGGGAGTCAGAGCTGTAAACAACAGCATCGCTTGCTCATGAATATTCATGCTGTGTTCTGTATAGTAAAACCATGTGTTTTATTCTTTCGTATCTTTGTCTAGATTTGTAGATTTTCTCTTTTGTTTACTCTTATATCGAATCATTTGGGCGTGTAATACATATCTACTTAATAATCAAATAAACAGACTTGCTTTGAACCTTTTCGCCGTTTTCATTTAGTTTTGTAAACAGCAACTGATCAAATAGAGTTATCCGTGCTCAAAGCGGTGCGTGCCATCACCACGTGCCCTCAATTTCGGATTGTGGGAGTAAACAAATAAACAAACAAACAAACATGTCTATGGAGACCTCCGTGTGAAATGGTGCATGGATTTCGCTGAATTAGGACGTCACTTCAAAGGAGGTGATTCCAGGAAAGAGGTGAGAGGGAAGAGGGAAGAGGGAAGCAGGTGGGGGCAAAGGTCATCCGTCTGTTGGGCAGCAGGTCCACAAAGAATGGTTCACAGGTGCTGCAAAAACTGAAATTGAGTTGAGGATTAGTTTATTTAACAGTTAATTGCAACGTGATTCTATCTAAACCAACTCCAGTAACTCGTGTGATTCTGTGATTCTGTGATTAAATACATGCTGCAACGTGAATAACGATAGGGGCCTATACCAAATAGTCGTAATTATTCAGCTACATGTATATAGCACACAAAGAATCACAAACAAAATAATAAGCAGATGCACTTTTTATCACTTTGTCACAGAAACGCTACTTCCAGCTTAGAAGAAGAATAATGATATGGAGCTTATCAAATGCTTTTTAATTACACAGCAGACCCTCCCTGGACTCTACGTGGAGACAATTATTCTTCCTATGTGGTTCGATTTGGGTTCGTTTGGACGTTTACCGGACATAATTACACATAAGCGTGTTGATACTTGAGACACAAAACCTCTGGATAATCTTAATTACTAATAATTAGTGACGAAATATCTCGGTCTGAAAACCCTCATGTACACCACAGCATGACTCATTGCATAGTGTCGAATCTGGTTGGACGAAGATGGCATTGTCCTCACCTAAGTGGTTGTTCCGTTGTTGATGCACCGCTTGTGATCATATCTCGCTGAGGGCTTATATATACGTATACGTGTCACCTTAATTAAAAGGAGGGGGGGAGGTAATATAACCAGGAAAATGCGGTATACAAGTGCATTAATTAATTTATTTATTTATTTTATATTTAAATTTCTATCGTGCAACTGTGCTAACTGTCTTTGTCACTTACCCCATTAATGTTTACGACTTTACGTCAGTTTCCTTCGGACATAATCTGACTCATTCCCTTAACACACCTAGTTTCGCGCCATAAATAATTCCGCTAATAATCACCTCTCCTGGTAAAAACTATATTTATTTTATAGACTTTCGCGGCTAATTTGGGACTAGGCATTTCCTAGAAAGTATTCTAGACGAGGTTGATTGTTCGTCAGCACGTGAATACTGATAAAATTTCCATCAACCAAATGCGCGCCTGGCGGTTACCATGGAAACGACAGCTTTTCCTTGTATCCCACTCTTGTGTCCATGTCGTCATTATCGTCTTGTATCTTGTTCATTCTTTAAATGTTCTTCTATGTATCTTAATATTGATTTTTTTTTTACCCAGGTGAACTAAGGTGAACCCTCACAAGCAATGGTCCTCTCTGAAAGTGAAGGAGAGTTGATGTCCGAAATTGAAAAGCAGAAAACGTTCGACTTCATGAGTTCCAAGTACGATCAACGTGACGAGGACAAGAGGAAATCATCTTCATCCTCGTCCTCGTCTTCTTCATCTTCGTCGTCCTCTGATTCATCCAAAAAGAAGGAGAAAAAGAAGAAGAGACAGCATTCTAAATCCCGGAAGGAAGAACGAAAAGACGACGAACCGAAACAGGACGAAGCCATCGAAGACATGGCGGAGGACTTCCTTGGACAGGTCGTCAGAACTCAGCAGGAAAACAAACAACTGAAATCGAAGATTAAATCCTTGGAAGACGAGAGAAATAAAGTGGTGGAGGAGAACGAGAAGCTGCGAGATCAAGCGAGACCTCTTGAGCACACGATCAGGAAGCTGAGCAAACAGGTCAAGATCCTTAAGGCAGAGAACGAAGAACTGAGCAAAGAAGGAGAAAAGTTGAAGGAGGAAAACGAGAAACTTCAAAAGAAACGACATGAAAAGAAACACAGGGGTGGGGGGAGCAGAGAACTTGAGGAGAAGATTGAGAAGTTGGAGGAGCAACTGCGAGATGTGTACGAGGAGAAGCAGAAAGCAGAGGAGAAGGTGAAGGAGAAGGAGAACGACATGGAAACACTGGAGAAGGTGTGCAAGGACGAGATGGAGAAGATGAAGAGGGACGCCAACAGGGCGTACGAACAATACAACCAGATGGAGGACAACGCCAGAGGTCTCATGATGGAGAATCGATCTTTGAAGGAGCAGATTTCTCGACGGGAGAACGAGAGGAGGAAATCTCCCGACGCGCACACCAGAGAGGTTGAGAGGCAACGGAATGACCTTGAGAAAGACCTTGCTGAGCTGAAGAAAGATCACCAAGACTTGAAATCCCAATTGCGGGACCAGCCAAGAGATTCTTCGCCCGGAGATCGACAGAGAAGGAATTCCGGAGATCGACGCTCCACTTCACGGAAGTCCAGAGAAAGTTCCAGACATCGACGCTCGACGTCCCGTCAGAATGAGATTGAATTACAGCATGACCTGGATACGCTAAAGAAGGAGTATGAAAACTTGAGTGCTCAATTGGGGGGTGACTCTCCAAGATCCGAGCGGCCTCAGGAAAGACAGTCCAGGTTGGATCGATTCCTAGGCGAACAGTCGCCGTCCAGGACGACCGCATCACCATCTAGGACGGACGTCTGTGATAAGAAAGCTTCAAAGAAGAATGAAGAATCGCCTAAAATCTCCAGAAAGAAGTTAGAGCAATTGGTGAAGCAGCAGGAAAGCCAGATCAGAGATCTAGAGGAAGAGAACAAGGACTTGCGGGCAGCAGTAGACGGCTACCAGAAGGAGCTAGAGCGCATGCGCATCAATCGCACGGAGGTGAACATCCAAGGAGAGAAGTATCAGGACATGGCCGACAAACACAGAAGACTCCTGGACGAGAACCGGAGGCTGAGGGACGCGCTGGCCAACCACCGGAAACATGACTCACACGGGTCATCCGAGAAGTCAGAGATGAAGAACGAATTGAAGGTCGTCAAATCCAAGCTGGACTCGGCGACGAATCGCGTCCAACAGTTGGAAGGCTACATGGACAAAATCTTTGACGGGGATGGTTTTCAAGTGGTCAGCAAAGAGAACCGGAAAGCCGGCCCTCGGGTCAGCCTCAAGAAAAGGTCACGCAGTCCGGTCACCGCTCCTGACCCTCACTACATGACTCCAAGGGCTAACAAGTCCTTGAGCAACCTCGCCAGCCTGTCGTACCAGACCCCGAGGACACGGCAGGCTAAGAGCTACTCCACTCAGACATACAGACCAGAGTGGAACTGCAAGTTCTAATTAATACGTTATCATAATTCATGTATTATTCTCAGGTGGAAGTGTTTAATTAATAAATTAGCTGCAATTTTACAATTTGTTTATTTATATTGCTGTCGATTGAGTAGCATGATTTTGTGTTGGGGGCTACAGCAGTCAGTGATTGACTGATTTGGGGATTCGTACGAAATTAATTGCATGAATCAGATATTGCATAATTCAGAGAATGGAGAAGACAAGTGAGATAGCCGCCATTAGATTTGATCGATTGAGCTCTTATCACAAGCACCGCATAATTATAGCTATAGACTCATGTCTGCGGGGTTAAATGGGGCATGGCGGCGTTTGCTTGGTTAAGTGATGCTTCATGCGATGTACCAATGATCACTAACAATGAGGAATTGCTATCATGTCTGCTTGGGTGTGGGAATATCACTGGCTCACCAAAAGACAAACACAGAAGACGTAACGTGCAAGGACGTTATGATGAGCGTCGATCGTTGCATTGTGCGTTATGCTGACACACAGGGGTGTGTGCTGTTTGCTAAGTCATAACGCACTTGTGCCGTATTCGCTCAGGGGGAGATAATATATAATTCCTAAACTGTCTTTGCTCTGTTATGACATAGAGGAAGAATAATGAGAGAGGACATGTGGGTAAACACCGGTCTTTTGCCTCGCGAGCGCATTTTGCGATTTAGGAACGGTCAGCTCGAACGCCAGTCCGCGTTTAAAGGGAATTTTAAGTGATGTTCTATTGACTTATAGCACCAATTGATAGCATTCCGTGCCAAAAACGCCATGCCTGGATGCAAGTGTAAGGAAATAATGCATTCCGAATATCGGGGTTAACATTGCGCCTATGGGAGAATGGCTTCCATTACGAAGTATAGGAGGCAAACGTCAGCTGAAGGCTTGCCGTGATTGGTCCCGTTCCCCTCGTGAAGCTATCGATTTCAGCCAATCAGAGCAGATCATCTTCGCCATAAAAGGACATCTTTGTTGTTTACGAAACGAAAGCGCATGCGTGGTGCACTCTGGCTGACCTTTTTACTGTTTCAGGATGAGAAACATTGTAGGTGTCCTAGAAATCGGACTTAGAATATCGCCGACGAGAAACGACGGAGTTTTCTTGGTGCGAGATCTAGTAATCACACTAACTCAAGGCACGAATGCGCGACAAATTAAAATTCATGACTCCGGTACATATCCCGCATAGGCTGTTTCTATAATACATATGCATATATAGTATTTAAATGAAATCGGGGACTTATTCTTAGATTGGCGACGTTTTAACCGAAATTCAACAAAAGAACTTATAGTATCTCCAAGTTCTTTTGCTATGCTTCTCCTTAATGTTTGTTTATCACAATGTGTACCTCCAAAGAGTAAAAACACTTGCACTTCGACCACAAGTGCGAAATTGGAAAATATAATGAAACTCTCGAAATCTGAGAAAACAGACCTCTCATATAATTATGATAGTACATGCATTATTCCTTTCATTTATTTCTCCGCTGTTTAAAAAATAAAAATATAAATTCTCTCGGTTATCACCCTGAATAATTCACTTGAATTAGTTTACATATTTTACCATACTTGTACCATACTACCATACTAGTATGTTATGTTCTCACTTTTCCTGTCCACCAAATAATGCATGCATTCATGATTAGAAGCATCAATTAATGTTAATTGCTTGGCGATACAGCGTGCATGCTTCGGTGTGCGTCTGAGTCATGCAGCATATATGCAGTTGTTTACCAGTTCATCTATATTAAACTAATAATGCTATAATTTATATGGATTCACGTGTGCATCTGCGAAAGAGATTTCAAGCGCATGGTAAATGGTAAAATGAACCATAAGGCGTATTAATCATTCGGGTGATACGGGCGCCTGAACAGAAGCCCGGGACCGGGGTGCTCTCCTTACTCTTATCGATAAATGCTAAGGGTTCTTGATCCTGCATACTACCATAGACAGTAGCACACAGGTGCTTGTTACGCATTTTGGCAGCACTGCAGTGTCACTGAAGAATTATAATTATTGGTAAAATGAAGCAAGTAATTGGTGACAAATGGTAAACAGAAGCCCGGGACCGGGGTGCTCTCCTTACTCTTATCGATAAATGCTAAGGGTTCTTGATCCTGCATACTACCATAGACAGTAGCACACAGGTGCTTGTTACGCATTTTGGCAGCACTGCAGTGTCACTGAAGAATTATAATTATTGGTAAAATGAAGCAAGTAATTGGTGACAAATGGTAAACAAGGCGTAACTTCTGTTATTACAACAGTCTGAAAAGACGCCACATAAGTTATAAAATCACAGCTCCTGTTAATATGCGGGTGGTCGGTTGATCGCTGATAATTTGTTACGAGTTATATACGACATGGATTGTGTTCAATTATTCAATATAGTTCAATATAGGATCAGTACGGAACCCGTAGTGTGTGGGTTTCACATAATCATGCTAGAAATACCGCTGTGGACCATATCACGATAACTTGAACACGTCGCATTATGATTCATGCATTATATGCCTCTCTTCTAAAGAGGCCGACTCTTATCTTATAATTGCCTTAAAGAGTAGAGTGCTATTACGATGACATTTATTGGACACATGTGGTGGAAACTGGTTGTATCGCGGATAATGACAAACAACGCTAGTTTGTACTAGTATACTACACTCAGTATTGGTGATGTACGAATTCGCCATATCCAAGCATGCATAATATCATAGCACAATACTGATTATTAATGCCCATATTAGCCATATCAATTTATATGTATTTAAGATCGGACGAAATGGCATTCGGGCGAAATGACCAGTTCCCTCGGCAATTGCCTGTTCAAATTCTCGGTCAGAGAACTGAGATCTATCGTTCTACAAATTCTCTAAACCTGGACAGAAAAACGCAGAAGAGCAACTCAAAAGGTAAGCAAACAGTGCCTTGAAATTTATGATTAAATGTGCCTATAATTATGTTTGCACATCACAAAGTGCATGCAGTAGCAATCGTTCATTTATTTTATGTATACGAGTATACCCATGATATGGCTTCACACTTATTCGCTTCAACGAGCGGCGAGGCGAATTTGCAGATTAGGAGCTAAACAAATGCTCTCTAATTACACAACATTCCGTGGGCTCGACGTGGAGACGCAATCGCTTCGCTTGAAAAACGAAAACGAAAACGTTTCTGATAATGATTTTGAAAAGTCGAATAACTTTGTAATTATGCGCGATATTGATTTGGGAATTTCTCAATGTTGAATGTATTTGCGATGGTTGTGTCTCTATACCTTGTAAATTTCAAAGCTCTTGCTCTCTGGAGTAAAAAGATACGGCCATGTCAACAGTCCTTTTTCGGCCGGGTATAGGAAAAACCCATGTTAAACGGGGACTGGCGTTTGAGCTGACTGTTCCTAAATCGCAAAATGCGCTCGCGAGGCAAAAGACCGGCGTTTACCCACATGTCCTCTTTCGTTATTCTTCTTCTATGGTCTATGACACGCACGGGTTATTGCATAATGCAAGAAATTATGGTAATGTGCATCTTAATGATGGATCCACGAGTGGTTTTATGCTAATGTGTTCACGGGCAGAATGTCAAATTGCAATAGATCAAAGCATTTCCTGCCCAGTTGCATCAATCCTCTGCACAAAAGGAAGTAAGTATACAGAAGAGAAATAATTTGATGACGATATTTTTATTACAGAAAACAATTACAAATAAAAAAATAGACAGAAATAGCGGAAGCAGTACGAAAAAAAATTTATTATATAGCATTAAAGTGAATCAAAGACAAAAACAGACAAAATAAATAACACTTATAGGTAGGAAAAGAAAATACAAGAAGATTTGTATGTCTTCAATGAATTGGTGTCGATCAGGTGAATTTAGTGATTAGTGAAATCTTAATTATAATTCACACAAATTCTTAACTTTGAGCATGAAATTATCACAAAAGGACAAATTTTCCTCTTCTTTTTTTTTTTTTATAATTATCTCTGGTGGAATCTTCACAATTCATCTTTCGCCTTCTTCCTGCAAGCGGAACGCGACGTCTCTTTGCTCCGGCACAGGAAGTCCTCCAGGCGACGTTTCGCCTTCGGGTTTTGCTTGTAGACGTTGTAAATGGCCATCTCGCCAATATCACCAAGGAATTGTTCGCACGTATCCTGCAGCCTGTAAAAGAATATAGCCCGTCATCATTCCGCAACAAATATCGTGCCCTTTGCGTGACCTTGCGGGCCATTTTCCTCCGCCTGCCGTGACCCCAGGGGTCTCAAAGTGCTCCATCCCAGGACCAGAGAGGCGCTTCACCTTCTTGATTTCTTTAATGCCATATCTGCCGAGAAAAAAAAAACATGGCATGCATAACGAATAAGGAAAGCCGAATAAACTAATTAATAGTAATTTCAGGCAAATTTTAATAGTTGTTAGGTTATAATAGAATGTATAGTAGCTAAATTTTGATCTATCGCAAACATATAAAACTAAAAGAGATCACAAAAAATTCAGCAAAAGGACCAACGAGACTATGAAGAATCGGAGAGACAAGAATACAGAAGAAGACGAATGAAAGCGTGGGGAGACGGAGGAGGGCTCACCCTTCCCAGGATTCCTTGCTCACGCAAATCTCATCCGCAATCGCTGTTAACTCATACTCGGGAATTTTGAGCTTCAGAGATTTCCTTTTGCGATTGAATTTGTCAAATGATGCCCAGAACTGGAAATCGGAAATACAGTCTTGGAACGATTCCACAACAAAAATTACTAAATCTTCCTCACGCAAAAACGACAGAGAAAAAAAAAAAAAAAATTGTAATTTGTTGGGGGAAAAGAAAAATATTAGGTTCAGCGGAAGACAAGAAACTCATACCACAAGGGTTATGCAATCATCTGAATGAAAATTCAAAGGTGAACTAATTGAATAAAGAGGTGCAAAAGAAACCTACAAATTTCTACTCGTAAAAATACACTCACTGATTCCACACATTCTCTCCAAGGCAGGTCTCTTCGCAAATTTCAATCACTTCTGATTCAGGCAAATTGAATTTATAATGCGCGTTAAATTTGTTGAACTTGTCAAAATTTGTGGTCAGCTGCAACAATGAGACACAAGACTTAAGCAGACATCAAAGATAATGGGTCATTTAGGGTCATTTAAGGGATCATAGGTCATCCAGGTAGGTCAAGACTCGTCTGGAGAAGCTGAAGAATAGAAACAACATTAATGGCCAAATCTTAAAAACAGTTATGAAATAAAATTATCAAAATCCAGCTACAACAAAAATAATAAGGTTATTAAAATAATGAAGAAAATTATCTGAGGTGAAATCTGAATTTCAGTCGAGTTAAGGGCACACAAGGCCAAAGATACATTACTAATTGGATAAAATCAGATAAAAGCGAGGCAATATATATTCCTTAATTGGTAATATGAGTACATATTATGCATGTCGAATCTTGTCATTGTAGCATATTGATAATCAATGAAACAATTAATGAACATCTGTGAACTGGCTTTATCGCAGATTTGTATCGCCAATAATTAATACATGTGCTCTATATTGCTGTTTGTCGTTCTCTATTAATTAACTGCATAATGTTTATGCATGAGATGATTCATTTAAGATGTGAGAAGAATTCCGATGTGAATCATAACGCACTCAGTTTAATGCGTTATGATCATTCTTTGTCAAAATTCACAGCCGCGATCATGCTCAATGCAGGCCAATACGGGTCCTCTTCTGATCTTCAGGCTTAAATAGCCTCTTACGATCAGCTTGATAATTTGACAATAATTATAAACAACTAATTACAGCAAACCCATTTGTATGTCCAATCATGATAACAAAGCTAAAATTATTAATAATTGGATACGAGCGGTTTATATAGTTATCCTCAAACTGAAAGTGAGATTTTTGAGATGATAAATCAAGCCAATAATTAGCAATCGGTTGAGAATTACGATAAAATAATAAGCCAAGATAAGATAAAGATAACAAATGAGGAGAGGTGAGGTCACCTGAAACGCGACGGCTTTGCAGGCGTCGCATTTGAGGGTGTCGGGAACCCAAGGACTGTGAGCCTCATCGTCGCTCAAGTCGGGAGAGGAGAACTTGATGGTTCCTGAGTTAGTGTCCTCATCATCCTCATCATCAGGGAAAACCTGGCTGTGGGCAGCGGACGACAGCAGGAGGAAGGCGCAGAGCAGACGTGCTTCCATCGCGACATTCAGCAGCAAATGAATGGAGGGGCGTCGTCTGCTTTGCTGTCGGAAATAGCAGACGACGCCAGACGACGTGCTGAGGAGTCATTGGCTCATTGCAACTCATCAATTATTAGCGTCACGACGTTGTGACAATCGACTGGCAGCAGCCACGTGCGTCTCTGAGGTTGTAACGTCAGAGAAATTGACTTGTACTGTTAGCTAAGGTTGAAGGATTGCGTTAATTGATCGGAGGTGAACTCGATGCTGATGTCTACAATCATAACGCACGTTTACATCCGTTATGATTATCTAAAGAGCAGAGAGGATAATTATTATTATCATTTCATTGGCAAAGGTTGTTTTCATTCAATCCATGAAGTCATTTTTACACTAATATTCTTCTATTCTTTTGAAGAACAGCGGCAAAGAGATAAAAAATTAAAAAAGCAAAGAAATGTGATGAAATACCTGTTTTGAAGTATTTTTTATTGAAACTATAATTATTATCACAGAATAAAAGGCCGATATTCTTGAATATAAATTAAATATCCATAATGCAATAATAATAATATTTAAAATAACGATTACATTTGGAAAAGAGTGACCAAAGATCATTCAGGATTGATGAATTTATAATTAAGAAAAAAAAAAAGAAAAAAATTAACAGGAAAAAAAACAACAGAAATGCTTTTAAAAGGAATATCATCGTGAAGAAGCTCATTGAAGAGAATCAGTTCAACTTCGGAAGGTGGAGACATGAAACTGAAGATGGATTAGGAAAGCAAATGCTGACGTTCATGAGAATCATTTGAGTGCAGTGAAGGAGTCGTGGGAACTGAGTTGTCTTCAGGAGGCTGCAACTTCCTGAACGATAAAACCAACATCATCTGAAATTGAAAAAAATTATAAAATAATAATTTTAATTAAAATATTAATTAAAATTCGCACGGCTGCTATGAGGTTGAGAGCGAGCATGACGCCCAGCATAGAGTAGAGGTGACGAGACACCATGCTGCCAGCCCACAGGGGTCCCAGTATGACCCCTAGGCCCACAAACAGACGACGAATCCCCTGAGCAAGACCTGTG
Source organism: Capitella teleta (assembly GCA_000328365.1). Taxonomy (NCBI): domain Eukaryota; kingdom Metazoa; phylum Annelida; class Polychaeta; family Capitellidae; genus Capitella; species Capitella teleta. The sequence goes on from KB299905.1 coordinate 172,058, forward strand.
GAAGCAATTGAACCGGCATTTCTAATGAGAAACAACCCAACGCACCCTGAGTTTCCGGTTGAGTGATTTTCGAGAAGAGCGAAGTGCTGGCAACGGCCAAGAATGGAAGACCAAAGACATCGACCAGGCAACCAATGAGAAAACCGGGAAGGTTGCCCCGTGGGTCATCTGCGAGAGACCAGAAAATCATAGAATGCGCGAGTAATTAATTTTGTATGGCGCAATATCAACATTCAAAGTCACCCAGGGGAATCGAACACCTTATTTTTTAGACTGAATGTTCAACGCACTAACTGTAAGCTAAACAGGTAACTATGACGATGTGGTTCTGCCGATTCCCTTGTGAAACGGATACATACGTGGCACACACTGCGGAAGGAACCAGAGGAAGAAAGCGACAGTGATGCATTCGATGGTGAATCCTATCACGATCAGAGTTCGATCCTTCAGGTGACTGCTCAGGAAGCGAATCAGAAGGAAAACGAGGATAATCTGAAAGCAGAATTAGCGGACGATGGTCAAGCGAATAACTGCGTTGATCATCAGTGATGTATTTAACGTACTCTTACTCTAGTTTGACCACAGCTGGATCAAAAGCTTGGGTGCTGACAGAAGTCTAGCGAATACTAAACACCCTCAGAGCGACAGACTTGTACTGGAAGTCGAAGAGAGAAACGCACCTCAACACCAGCGACAGCAAAAAACAAACTGTTTTCCAATTCGCCCCAATCCAACAGTTCCTTCGTTAGAGGCGTTAACATCGCCTGCAAAAGAAAAAAACATCATCAAACACCAAAAAAGCCTAAAGAAACGTCTCACTCCCCTCCAAAGCAACTTGGTTGAAGAACGCTACAAACGCAGTGGTTATAATTGCGACAATTTCCTCCCGAAGAAATTCTATGAATTAAAAATTTAAAAAACCTATACGCAACCAAAATAATCCTGAACTCACCGTTAAAGAAATATTCTACCCTTGAAAATCTGACCTCACTCTCATCAGAAGAAGAGGCTCCGTCATTGATGGACGCTGTGGTGTTTGGAGGACGGTTTTCCCTTAGGACGCCATTTGACTGAACCTCACAATCCTCCATTGAGCCATAATTACTGAGTGAGCTTGCCTCGTCATACAGTTCTCTAACTGGCTCGTTAGTTCCCATGTAACGTTCCACAGTCTCTATCATCTGATTGGACGACGCGACCGGCGAATCAAAATCCCGACTGGGGGTGGGGCGTGGCAGGGACGCTGCCTGCTCCAGCGTCTTGCGTTCGACGCCGGGAGTCGGGGGAAAGACGAGGGACGACTGGTTTTCAAGAGCGGGGGCGGGAAGGGAGGGCTCGTTCAGGGAGTTGCGGTTGTACGCCGCTTGTTCTTGCTGCAGGTTTTCTTGGAGGCGGAGACGAGGAAGGTCCCAGTACAGAAAGGTCACAAAGACCTGCAGGACAAGCCACATCAGCGCCATGAACAACTGCCGGAAGGAATTTTATTTGTCAAACAACAGAGGTCGTGTGCACTGCTCACCCCGGGGGAGGTGAACTTGTCAACAGCAAAATCTCTGATTTGAAAATTCAACGCTCGCAAGAACAAGTTACAGGCAGGACCTGCAAAGGTAAGAACGATGCGATGGGAGAGAAAGAGAAATAGAATCGCTCACCCGTGACAAGACCTAACTGACGCACCGCCATAAAGATGGACATGACGCCAGTACGCTCTTCTTTGGACGTTGCCCTGGCGATATCAGCAAACAAACACGCTTCGACCCCAGTGCCGATCCCTGGTACAGACACAGATCAATAATTCTTGATTTATAATCTCTTATTCTTCACCTGCGATGAATCTGCTGCCAATCAGGAACCACGTACTGATTCCCATGAAGTACATAATGCTCCCGACAATCTCAAAACAATTTGCTGCGAGGAGAACGGCTCTGGTGTTCTTGGTTTTGTCGCATATCCTGTGTGAGGGATGATTCATGATGATTCATCGATATTCAGCGCCCGTACGTACCTGCCCATAATGGGGCTGGAGATGAGTCCAGCCAGAGAAAAGGCGGACAGCAGGAGGCCGAGAGATTCAGTGTTTGCGTTAAAATTGTTTCTCAGGTAGAGCCATGCAGTGGGCAGGATGACCGCTTGAAAAAAACGCAACATTGTGGTCAGGGCGGCTGATTAATTATTGCTGCTCACCATACTCAACACCACCGAGGAAATAGAACATCCCGATGGTGACGTACGTCAGACACCGCTTCCTACGCAGATCCATGACAGCCAACGATCGTGACAGACTAGTGACCATCACAGAGCAATGAGGACATGGCTGACGGTCAGTGAGTGACCACACTCATGAACAATACACGGACATTATTTCCTGATTAACAATAAGTGAATAACGCCAGTACTGAGTACACAGTACAGATCAAGTTGACATTCACATTGAAAACATTGAAAGTTTGCACTAGTTCATTTTCAGCAATCGAATTCATGCATACTGCAAATGCAGCAATGAAACTGCTTCAATTATTTCCGCGAAAGAATCCGTCTGCATGCACTGGGTCTTGTGATCGGAAATGGAAGTTTTCACGTTTATTCAGCTGAGTTTGTTTTCATTGTCTGACCCCGTCATGATCATAACGTTCAGCGGAGGAATAACGAAAAGTGCGTTATGATTACGAGGGAGGGATTATAGTTATTCATATGCTGTAATATCCCCAAAATTAATTCCCAACCCGTGGAAATTAATCAGTTCAACTGTTCCATGGCTTCATTTCGGGGTTTTCAGTCTCATTTCGTGTGGCGGTTGTGAAGTAGCTTGGATCTGAAAAATTGTTATTTTTCGCACGATAGATCGAGGATATAGAGCCTGCTTTATATCCTCGATCGATTCTTCTGTTCCATTGCGCACGCGCAACGACGCACACAGAAGTCATGAACAATGGCGGCACCTCGACCGTGTTTTTTCGGAGTTGGGGCCTCCTTTGCGAATTACGAGAAATTCAGCGAAGCTCTATCGCAATATTGTAAGGATTTTCGTCATGCATTCACCAAGAACGGAAGATCGATTGAAGTAGTGAATAAGACTATAAGAAATCCCTCAAAACACTTCGACAAGAAATTCAAGTACTCGACGGTTCGGTTCAATTGCAAGCATTTCGGAAAATACGAAAGTAAAAGCACCGGGAAACGTAACAATCAGACGTGAGTGCTTATTTCAAATATATATACCACACGCAGGCTGCATGCAGCCTATATATTATAGTTTGTCATAATTTATATAATTTAATTAAGTTATAAAGTGTCTCGATGGCCTCATATCGGTTTGTTGGACAGGTTCATTGTCTCAATCGTTCAGATTGGTTCATAATTAAAAACACCGGAACTAAATAAGCAACTTTTTTTTTCAGGACCTGCAAGCTGGGATGTACTTCATACTTCCGTTTGATGGCCGATAGAAAAGAAGATGCCCTCATTGTGACTGAATGGATTGACACTCACTTGAATGAAGACAACGAACCAGCTCATCCTCCGTCTCCAGATTTCGGTAAGGGCTAGTGCCCTAATAATTCAATTGCCGCACCTAATTAGCAACCCTCGAATTAATCCAAAACCATTTCCCATTCATACAATTTCTCTTTGGTTATTTGAAACCTGTTGATACTTGATTGCAACTTTCGGGAATTTCAGCATCCGAATGCTTGGTCTATTGCGCCCCACAATTCATAGTAGAAGTACTAGAATGACTGTGTAGTGTAAAAGCACCCATTCACAGTAGATTGGAATTTAAGGGGATTATTATTGGCTATTTATAACATAAAGCACTCATTGTCTAACGAGCAGACGACGCCACAGCACCAGTCGGAGCGGCCAACTGAGTGTTACACAATGATAAAGCACCAGCATGTCGAGTTTTCATTGAGTTGTCTGTTTGGCAAAGTCTCCTTAAGTCTGGCTTCAATTCTGACCGATCACGTGACCCCTTTGAGCATTCTAGTTACTCCTTTTAGCTTTATATTTCTATGCCACAATTAATTAGTTCCGATCTATCACAAGATCGCACCACCATGTGAAGGTCCACTGTATAGTCAGGTCACGTTTAATGTCCAAATTTATAATACCCTGTAATATTCTGCCTGAAATAAACATTCATCATTCATTCATTCATTCATTCATTCATAGTTTTAATCATCAACGCCTATTTTCCCTTTCTCAGAGCCCTTCCCTCACTCGTCATGCAGGAGAAAGGTTCTAACAATAAACTGAGGAAACAGGGCTCAGCCATATCGCATTCCGCGTAATGGAAATGGCCCGAAATGGAACGGTTATCTCATTCATTAAATAAACACTGAGATGCGACTTGTGGTGCGTTATGATATACGCGTTAATGCGTTATGATATACGGCAGCGCCGCCTGTGGATAAAGTCGGTCGATTGCTTTGATAGGTGCTGACAAAATGGCGGATTCGGCAAAAAAAATTGCAATAAACTGTTACACTAGATACTGTGCAGTGTACAATTGCTCTCGATCAAAGAACAAAAATCCAAATCTGGCATTTTTCACTTTTCCCAAGCCTGGAATGAAAGAACCGGAGCAGGCATTGAGTGCGATTGGAAGGTTAGTGACTGCATGGCTTCAACTGAAAACTCAGTTCAACGAAACAGCGAAATAGAGCAAGACATAGCTCCTATTATCGCTCATGCGATAGTGGAGAGATCTGAAGAGAGGTTTTAAATATTTACAAGGCATGAAAATGATAATATGAATTCTAAATGCATCATTTTATATCACAAATTAATTAATCAAACAATTTTCAAAAGAAGAAAAAATTCCGAGATATCTAGGTCAACCATTATGGTATCCCAAACGCGGATCTGCAAATCATTTCATCTTACGTTTGGATTAAGAGCATTATAGAGATGAGGATACATTTGCAACCACATTTTACTTCTATTGGTGAACAAAAACCAAACCAAAAAAAACCACTCATAAATGTGACCACTTAACACCATTCCACAAGGACTTCACTTGCATAGGATGCCGGAAAGGACACAAAGCAGAGCCATGCAAACTCAAGAACACTGTATGCCGCTAGTGCGAGGGGAATTGAAGGACATTTGGAGAAGGCCTGCATATAAAGGAGAAGGCAAAACCGGGCCCTACTGAAAACCTTACAGGTACATATATGTCAGACTCAGAACCAAAAATAACACATTTTCTGGGTTGATCTCTTTGAGATCTTCACTATGATATGCTGGGTATGTGCCTATGTTCAGACCATAAACTTGCCTTTGGCTTAATCGAGGTAACTAATTAGTTATTTTACCTATATTCCACCAAATGGATTTTGTCCGAATTTTGAGTATGTTAATATAAGCTAGTCATTCCGCATGTGTGTGTAGAAATAAATTATGCTGAAATTTTGTTCTCATTAACATTTTTAATGCTAAATTGACTGGCCTAGCTAGTATCAAAAACTTCTCTGCAGATCTTCATGATCGCACCAATGATGGGCGATAATACGGAGCTCCATTTCGCTTAATTTCACTCTATTTAGCTGTTTCATCAAACCCCTGAACTTAGACTTGACTTGCAAGTTTTGTAGACTTAATAATAATATTACTGATAAAAAGTACAATTATTTAATCGATTATTGGAATCTGATAGGTTGATGAGTATAAAATTATACATGTATATTTATATGTATATGTTAATTAGCAATAGTTACCTTAGGAAGTCAGGTCTTATGAAAAGATGCGTTTTGTTTATATTCTCCCAGATGCAAACAATGGTGGATCTTCACCCGTCGTTGCGACCTTGATATTCAGAAAGATTTCAAGAAAATACAGAATCTGGCTATGTGTGAAGGTCATTTCGAAGCTGGACAGTTTATGAACCCAGCCGACAAGGGCATCGACAAGCCACGGAAACGACTTCGAAGGGATGCTGTTCCAACTCTATTTGACCTCAGCACTCCTCAGACCTCCAAACCCAGACGTTCTCTCGAACGAAAATCCCCCACAAGGAAAAGACAGAGAGGTATTTACTCTAGTTCTACGTGTAGTACTGTAGAACAGAAAATATTTACGCTGAATGAAATTTTTGCTATAATTCGCGATCACGATCGACCGCAAAATTCTTCAGGGCGATCTTATAATATGAATCTACCCATGACCGCGAATAATTGGTGTAGCGAGTAAAAGACTGAGTCATGAAACCGCGAAATTTGCATTCCACGGAAATTTCCTGTTTTACAGTATGTTGAAAATATTAACCTGAAAATGGAAATGGAACAGTTATCCCATTAATGAATTGTGTAATTCATCTATGGTTATCTGACTTGTAAGAATTGTTACTTGAAAGTGACTTGAATTGTAGTGCCTTGTCTTGTCTGTCCCTTTACTCCTGCTGGGATTGTACAGGGACTTGGAGCAGCAGTTTTCAAGTGCCCTCCATCCATTGTGGTCATGTGCCCGCTGCTATATGTCTTGTCCCAATTCATCCCATAATTTAATAAACTATTTATTACTTACTCCACTTCTCACCTAAAGTCACTTTGAGCGTACAACAGGTGGCAAGTATAGTTACAGCCTCTGAGGCACAGCTAGGGAACGTCTCTGGCATTCTTCTGATTCCCGAAGAAGATTGAAGAGAGAGAAAAGAAAACGGAAGAAAGAATCAAGAAGTCAGTTGAAGCCCAATGTATAGAATTTGTTTAGGGAGAATTCCAAGGAGGAAAGCAAAAATGTCAAGAGAATTTTTTTTTTTAGAAATCCAAGGAGATACGTCGAATATTTTTGATAATTGCCTCAGAAATGGCATCGTAATTACTGTTATGCAAGATTACACAAAAACGGTGCAAATTTGCCTCGGAATATGATATTTTGTACAACCCCTCCAAATGTGTATTATTATTGTATAACTGTATCTCCACAAACAAACTTTCTCTCAATGCATCCAAAACCAAAGCAATAACATTTCACACCCCTCATCGCAATATCACACCTCCTATCTTGAATATCAACAACCAACCAATAGAAAACACGAACGAAACAAACTTCCTTGGAATAACCATTGACAAACATCTTAACTTCAAACCACACATCAACAAAATAGCAACAAAATTATCACGCATTTCTGGCATCCTCAATAAGCTAAAGCATTTCGTTCCTCATTTCACACTCAAAACCATTTATCAATCATTATTCATCCCTCATCTCACATATGGCATCATGGCATGGTCCAAAAGTCCACACTCATCACAAATAGTAAAAATACAAAAGAAAGCAGTACGCATCATCACCAATTCCAAATATAACGCACACACGGATCCGCTCTTCCACAAATTAAAAATCCTTAAAATGGAGGATCTGCGAAGGCTCTTCGAGTTGAAGTTCTTCTATAAATGGAAGAACGGCGATTTGCCATATTATTTTCACGACTTTTTAGACCCCGGTCGTGATGAAAATCGATTGCTGGTCCCGATACATCGGCATCAATTCTTCAAGTCAGGTCTCCGTTACACAATCACCAAAACTGTGAACTCAACCCCTGACAATATACTGAGAATATCATCAACACATTCATTGAAAGCGCTATCAGAAAGAGTGAAAACACATTACATCAATAATTATTCAACAGACTGTATTTTATCTAACTGTTACGTATGTTCAAACCAGTAATTTCAGACTAAGTGCTGCTATCTT
>KB299905.1:181684-194700 GCA_000328365.1 Capitella teleta
AATCGATTGCTGGTCCCGATACATCGGCATCAATTCTTCAAGTCAGGTCTCCGTTACACAATCACCAAAACTGTGAACTCAACCCCTGACAATATACTGAGAATATCATCAACACATTCATTGAAAGCGCTATCAGAAAGAGTGAAAACACATTACATCAATAATTATTCAACAGACTGTATTTTATCTAACTGTTACGTATGTTCAAACCAGTAATTTCAGACTAAGTGCTGCTATCTTTTGACAATCAATTTATAATTTTGTGCAACATCTCTCACAGTATTACCCAATTTTAATAAAAGCCGAGTTTTTCACTCAATAATTCCATTGGGTGGCCAGTGCGATAACGGTTCCCTTGTGGAACCTTAGCCTGGTCTCCCATCTCGACTCCTACTTCATATACATGCCAGTACACAGACCATTCATACATTATCATCTCATAATCCTTCCATTATGTTATCATGCACAAATCACATAATTATCTCACACTTACTTCTCTGGTCAAAAAAAAAAAAAAAAAAAAATGTTAATTAATTAACGTTATTTTTGCAAACCTTGTTCGTTATGATTATCTTCTTTTTATCTCTTTCTTTTTATTTTTTTTTTGTAATTTTTTAATGTTATTTATTTATTTATTTATTCTTTATTTGTCACTTTGTATATGAAGCACTTGTTCGAGTGAAATAAATGAAGTCTCTCTCTCTCTCTCTGTAATTCCAATGTAAACATTCATTTGAATAATAACGTAGTTAAGGTTATGAAAGTAATATATAATGTGTGAGTTCTTTTCACAAATAAAATTATATATAATTATACGCATCTGAAACATTATTTTATGTGATTACTTTTATGTGTTGAAGAAATAAAGTTAATATTATTTTTATTATTAGATATATAGGTCCACGTGCACCTCTAACTTTTGTTCTCCATTACATTTTTGCATTAAGAATCCTGTTCTGTGATATACATCAGTTTGAAAAATGAACTAAACTTAAATAAAACTTAATTTATTATTATTATTTTTTTTTTTTTTTTTTTTTTTTCGGGGAAGCGTGCCCGCCAATACTCTTCGTGGCTTGCAGGTCTTCCTTCATTGCCTTCAAATTGGCACAGATCGAGAGATAAGAGAGATGCTCCTACATGCACCTAGCTCTGGTTGTTGCTTTTTTGCAAAGCACAAATCCAAGAGGCTTGGAGTTGGACAGCATCCTCACATAAACGGGACTGTTTGCAACTTTGCATGTTTGTGTTCAGCATGTATCGGCTTCTCCAAATACAAATGATCATGCTGTACCCAAACGGTCCTCGGTAACTTTTGTTTATTTATAGTTTTTTTTTTTTATCATTATTATTATTATCACAGCATTGCAATTTATGCTTGCATGGGTTCGCTATCTTACTATAACGATCCCCGTTCACGGAAATCTGGCTGCGAGCCTGAATTATCATGAAAGTAACTATTTGCTATACTTAATTAAAGCCTACTCCGCTTCTTACATATAAAGTCACCTTGAAAATACAAGCGGTGGTAAGTAGTTATATATGTAGCCTCGAAGGCAACAATATTTTAGTGTAATATAATTTAAAATAATTCATTTGAATAATCTAATTTAAATAATCAGATTGACATTGCATGCATGGTTGACAATGCCTGCTATAGCTGCGTACTGACGGTCGGCGTGCGTGACCGTGCGTAAGAATAGCTGCAAAGTTCAGAGGTCACCGGGTCAAGGCCGCAGCCATCTTGGGAGGCTTCGTTGTACGGAGGTGTTTCTGTCGCTCAAAATGCCGACGAATTGTGCGGTGGTCGGTTGCACAATGAAGGAACGAACGTTATTTAATGATAATGTGAAAAAGATCTCCTACCACATGTAAGTATTTTGTTCAGAGATCAATTAAACTTAACCAAATTCTCCTCATCTCACACCTGTCCAATCACCAATCATTCAATGTATTTAATCATTAATGTTATGATAATATAATGATAATTAAGTTATCATGCCATTCGTAGTTACGCATAATTACAGTAGATGTAGTACAATTAAATTTTTTATTTTTGTATATTTTTTCACCTTTTCTGCTGTTTCAATAATGAACAGGAATTTTTTTATTTTTTTAACAATTCTATCAGTAATTAATCAGGTAATGCATATCTGCTACTATTATCTACTGGTATCCAAGTATGCAATGTAAAATATTGAATGCATGAATATTTGCTGCAGTCCGGCTAAGGCTTACAGTAGGCCTACATGTATGCATAATTAAATAATAAAGTTGACATTTGTGATTTCCAGGTTTCCCAAAAATCCTGCCTTGAAAGCGAAGTGGATTTCCGCTATTCGCAGAGAGAACTATATCCCTGGTGAATGGTCGACCGTCTGCTCCAGGCATTTTGAGGACGAGGATGAGGACAGGACGAGCGCCCTACACGTGCGTCTGAGGGAAAACGCGGTTCCTTCCCTTTCCGTCACACATTCAACGCAACCAATCATCCCGTCGTCCTTGCATCCATCTTTGGTGGGCAGCATCAAGCAGGAGGTCACGACAGCAGAGGAGTCATCAGAGACCAGCCAATCAGAGCAGAGTAAACAGGATTCAATCTGGGAAGAGTACAGGAATCTCACGTCAATTTCCTCAAACCTCGAAACGTCAAAGCGGAAGGTGAAGTACCTCACCCTCGACACCAAGTACGCAGCCATCTGCCAAGTGGCCAACGGGGGCGCCACAAAGACCAAGATTGCCGCTCAGTACGGCGTCCCCGCAAACACTCTGTCCACTTGGCTGAAGAACGCGTCGCAGATCAAAGCGCAGTTTCATGAGATCGGACCGAATCGCAAGAAGATGCGCACCTGTCAGTACATGGATCTGGAGGAGGCGTTGAAGTACTGGTTGAAGGACATGCGTGCGCACTCCCTTCGCGTCACAGGGCCAATCCTCAAAGCCAAAGCGATGAAGCTGGCGGCGGAACTAGGTCACCGTGAATTCAACGCGACAAGCGGGTGGATGCAAAAGTTCAAGATCAGACACCAGGTCAAATTCCGAGAGGATGAGGCGTTCATCAAGAAGGGACCTTCCCTCACCCTCCCTCTTCGCTCAGATGTGCTGCCACCTACAAAGCAGCGACTGGGTGCGCTTCTCTTTCTGGCTTCTTTAACGCTGTGGATTAGGGGGGAAATGTTAGCTCTGAGGGTTACATAACATGCCTCTGAGGTTACGTGAGTTGCGTTGATTTCAACTTTCCTGGCATTCCGCCCAGAGATATAGAGATTATGCAATCTGGTGTATTGTCTCTAATTGACACAATTCTCTGCTTATTTGATGTTAAATTCTAAAGATGCATCCCCGCAAAATTCTATATCTGTCATAACTCCTTTTTATTACTAAAATAATAAGAAATGTATAAAACACTAATGTGTTGTGGGCAGGAAGCCCAAAGAAGGCGGAGGAAATGCATGTCCTGTGACAATCAAGCGATCAGATTATTTCGTTGGGAAATTTGCTTTGCAATTTACTTTGAGTTAGAATCTCTAAGTACTTAATCACCAATTTTCATGCTCATCAGTTGTGCTGCTCAATGACTATCCATTACATGTATTATTTTCACTCTAGTCAAATAAACTTTCCATGAAAGTTTGGGAAATATTTCCTCTCCAGACAAACGATCCCTCCCATGAGTCTCCCTGCAGTTAATCAGATCTGTTGGCGTTCCACTGATTCACAGATTGAAGGATGATTTCAATTATTTCTCCTCCTTTGATTCCAGAGTCACCTTCCAGAAGTCCCTCTGACTCGGAGCATGTTCCCAATCTCTTCCTGAACTTCTCCCAAAAGTCTCCAGCGATCACTTCCAAGTCAGACTCTGATTTATGTCTTGTGAAAAGAAATCATTCCCCTCCTGTCGTGCAATCGTCAAATGAGCAGACTGAGAAGTCAGCTGATGAGTCTCTTGTGAGTCACGTGAGTCACGTGACTGAGAAGAAGGTGAGACATGCTGCCGTGCAGACCAACGTGATCGTGCGTGGCATATTCTGCCTGCGAGGAACGCAAACCGAACCGATTGGCAGTCCCTCTGAACGATCTGCTCTTCAAGACAAACTGCACGCTCAGTGCATTTCTGCACGAATCAGTGAAAGCAACCTGAAACATAGCCGGCAGCTGAACCAGCAGCTGCAAGCGGATCTCAATCAAGTCAGAACTGAGAACCGGCAACTTCAAGATGAACTCAGTCGCGTGAGGATCCTGTACGCCGAAGCCCTTGAAGCCAAGAACACAGCTACTTCTTGCGAAGGTTCTCATCATTTATTTTTATTGTTCATTGAGGGACAGAGTCTCTCACCACAGAAATATGTCCACGATTTCTTAATTTTATTTCACTGCGCCACTCTTTGCCTGTTATGCTCAATAGTTTCTCCGATCGACAGAGAAGCCACGCCTGAGTGAACTTCCGCCTCCTTCGGATATTCTGAGTAGTGAGGTGGTAGACGGAATTACGATAAAAACCGAGAAGGACGTCTCCGAGTCAAGTGACAGCGTGAGTATCGCTCCACGCGAGAGAATGACCTTGTGGCATCAACTTTTCTCTTTTTATTCTGCGCAGTTTTCTGTTGGGGATTCCCTGTGGGCGACTGACGTGCGGATGGAGACGGAATGTTCCAGCGCTGCAGGGTAAGGTCATTCACTGCTGATGATCTCTCAGCTGACCCTCAAATGCAGATCTTGTGGAGACGCCTGGTTGCCGAAGCCGCGGGACGTGAAAACCGAGCCGGTTGAAGCGGCTGAAAGTGAGTTTGTTCTTTTCCGGTTCCCCCCTCCCCCCTCCAGTAGTCCATGGTTGTTTACTCTTTTTCAGGTCCAGTGCCGGCAACCATGCATATTTCTGTAGAATACGCGCGGAAATTGGAAGAGGAACTTCAGACGCTTAGGACTCAGCTCTCGAGTGCTGAAACCCACAAGAAAGAATGCGCAAACTTCCGTTCTAAAAATAGATCTCTGAAGGAGGAGAACTCATCTCTTCGAAAGGAATTGTCAACTCTGCAAAAATGGCGCTCAAAACACGCGAGACAGAAAAGTGCCCCATACATTCCACTTTCTTCGTGTGCTTTGGTGAAAATCGCTAATGTTCCTGCTACATCTGTTAAGTTGACTTCAGAATCAAAGAACAGAGTGTTGAATAACAAACCAACAGCCTGATTTCAATTGAATGATTATAAGTTAAAATTTTGTTAAATTTAGTCTTTAGCCCCTTGTTTTCATTGACTGTTTGTTTGCAATCTGTGCAATGTCATGAGCATCAGAATAATTGAACAGAAATAATTAATTTTAAAATTAATTATGATTTCTCCCATAATGCATACCCTGTGCTTCTTCTTTGCATGTTTGAATGTGCAATTGTTTTAAGGTTTTTTTATGAGCTCAAATAAATATTGCAATACGTACGTATACATTAAAAGAAAAAGTAATCACAATTATTGTATTGATTATTATTGAAATGTAATCAAAGATTGAAGCATAATATCAGCCTTCATTTATAAACAACATCATATCAACACATTATGAACGCAAAAAAAAAAACAAACAAAAAAAAACTTTTTTTTTTTTAGCAGTTCATCAAATATAAATTTGAGTGCAACAAATTATCAGTCAATTTAAGCACATGGCCTGGAAGCTTGCTAGTCCACTTTGTGGACCGTTTGGGTTTTGGGAGATGTGGTTCCGTTGCAGTCATCATTTGGGTCAGTAGATGTGGGATTTCTCCGTCGTTGAACAGACGTCAAAATGTTCCTTCCTTTGTGGACGCTGTACCACGCCGTGGCAAATAACGTGCTCAGTCCGAGCGACAGACAACCGGCGACAAAGAGGACACCTCCGAGCACAAGGCTGGCTAGGGTCAGAAGTATCCCTGCGAATAAAAAGTTTGCATTTTTGTAAACGCAAATCATTGTCGTACCTTCAATGATCATAAAAGCGACGAAGGAAATGAAAATGCTTCCAGCAGCAAATGCCAGGAAGCAGGTGATTGGCATGGAGAACATGGCTACGGTGACCACAGCCATGAGCGTCATTAGAGGGTGCTCTCGTGCCTTCGCTTTGGCCGCAACTAGCTTCTGGTCGAGTTGAAACGTGAATCTGAAGTATGCTATGACGTCAACGAAGCGACTCCATGTTTTTTCTGCTGCTTCAATCAGGAAATCAGCGCGAGAGGGTCCAGGCGCTGACATCTGCAAAAGTGTCAAACACAAAATGATCACTGTGGTGCACATGGCTAACATGCGAAACCGAGTGCACTGCATGCTGTAGACTGCAGAGGAACATAATGACTTCATGCTATGAACAATTCGCATTTGTGTATTTAGTACAAAATTCCATAAATAAAACATTTGAGATAGAAAATCCATAACATTTGAAGGAAACTTTTCGTAGTGCATGCAATGTCATTTCATCATTTGAGTGCATGTAAATTTTGCGATTGATTAAAATTTCTCTAAGAAATTATTATCCTGCATCAGTCACTGAATCAGTGAAACCGTCTTACAGTTACAGTATAAGAGTATTCTGTATTGTTATTAGAATCCGAGATTACAAACTGATACCCTGGATACTGCATATTAACATATATGCTGTTACCAGTGATTACAGTAAAATAACTGTATGTGTCACCAGTCACTTGCTAACAATCACAGAATCACGCCCAAAGGACAGTGACTGAGTGAGTGAGTGACTTATTATCACAATTACAATAGACTTGAAATTGAATATAAGTGAGTGAGTGATCGAGGCGATCGACTCTAGTTACTAAGTTAGTCTACTCATCAAATTCTGTCAACAGACTCTCGCGTTCTCATCGTTTAGAACAGAAATATGCAAACCTGCATTTCGAAATTGGAAATTCTGATGAAGACGCAATTTCAATGGAACCAGTTCTGAATACAAATGTATCCACTAAGAAAGACGAATTATTCCTCTCACGAATGTTGTTTTCATTCTAAAGGTCAAAGGTCGTCTGACTCTCAGTTCAGCTCACTGCTGTATGATGGCGCTGCATTAAAACATAACGCACTTTTAACGTTATGATTTACAATAATCGAATCATAACGCATTTAAATATAGTGCATATACAGGATTGCATGGATCTGCGATGAGAGAATGAAAAACATACAATCCCGAGGAATGTTTATATTTCAATAAAAAGTTGAAAACAAAAATAACAAACATCAAGTGATTGGAAATTGCAAGCAAAATGTTGCATTCAATTTTCATCAGTAATTCAATGCGAGGTACTCCTGAACTAGCGTAACAATTCTCCACGATCATAGATTATGAGTACTTGGTCTGAAATAATATTGCACATCAAATAATTATGCTTGATAAACCGTATCAATCAAATAAGAAAAAGTAAATGATAATGTTACGAGATAGGAAGAACGAGATGAATGATGGAGCATATCTATCAGAGTAGGAATTAAAATAAAATATAACAAAATAGAAAGAGTAGGAATTGAAAAAAAAGCACCACAATTCAATGACTAACCAAATATTAAAAAGACAAGAATAAAATAAATACCAAAAATGGCAAACAAAATTCAATGAGTATCATGAGGAATGTTTAATATTTACATGCACACATGTATCACAAAAATTAAAATTCAACTTCCGCACAGTGGTAATAATGAACAATCGTATAATTCGAAGATTAAAATATTCACCCAGTATATTTTTCAACAATTTCAGAATGTTAAAAAGTGCTACAAACTTGATATGGGAAAAATTTGGAATGAATAAAATGTAAAGCAAAACAGGGAGCGTAATATCAAATTGAAAGATCGAGATATATCCACGCATTTTCTTTTCTTACTCGTGAGTGTAAGAGAGCAGTATTTCATTTATGTTGCATGCACTTTGTAAACTTGCATTGGCTCAAAATTGGTCGTGTAATAAGGATGAATTTGTCGCTCTTCAGTCTTCCATCCTCCGACAACCAAATCTTCATCGATGTAAACCATGAGAGCTAGAAAGAAATATTAAAGAATAAAAATTAAAAATAACGATCAAGCACTGCATCCAAAATTTGTTCTCTTATTCAAAGTTTTAAATAACTTTTGTGATTTTACCGGTAGCCATGGTGAAGGCCAGGGCAACACAAGCGGCGTAAAAAGATCCATAGAACTCCATGGTGTCTCCAGGGGCGTGAAGAAAGTCCATCTCATCAAAAAAGGAGATGAAAGTATGCAGCGAGACAAACTGCTGGAACACTGGATACAAAACACAGGATTCAATGCGGTGTTTCAGGAGGGGAGGGGAAGGGAGGGGGGGAGGGGAAGGGAGGGGGGGACTCACTTGAAATGGCAAGAAAGCAGCAGACAGCTCTGTGAACAGTCACAGACATTTTTAATTTGAATCCGTCAAGATTTGATGTGAGAATTGTCATGGAAAATAAATTGGTTGCTACGGCAATGAAGTATGTTCCCTGGATGAAGAAATACCAAGCTGAAAAGAAAGAGAAGTACAGATTATTTTAAAGCAAATTAGGATATCAAAGTAATATCTGCATAAAGTAAATGCGAAGAGGGTTTAGCCAACCTGGAACATCTCTTCCCTCGACAAGATTGTCGTGGATGGAGGAGCAGGGCTCCGCTCGTGAGCAGTGGTGCCACAGACCAAACACGGCCACCTCTTCTCCAAAATCAGCAACGTAAGCCCAGAATGGAGTAGTGAACGCAATAATCACCAAGAGCAGAGCGGGAAACAGAGTTTTGATGCACATGGGATAGTTATGCCAGCCCCAGGCGGCCGCTTTGGGGACTTTGGTTGGAAAACGGAATTGCGGCTGATTCGCAACTTTCCTGGGGTATTTCGACTCCTTCCTCTTCACGGTTACACTGCTCGGTCGATTGAGCATGTGCGGTGGCTTAAACATAGCGGCGGAATGGATGATCGTCGAATAAATTGCAATATTCTGGAAGCTGAGAAGTTGTCAAATGCCCCCGATGGCACCAATGGAAAAATGGTTGTAGCGGTTGGGGAAATTTCAACCGACTGCATCAGTCACCGTTTTCACCGATTTCTCGGTCTGACAATTTGTTTTTGTTGGATTAGTGAAGGTTTGACAGGTTAATCAACTTTATGCAGTCGTTTTTGTCATACAGGAAATATAGCTGTATCATCTGAATCAGTAAATATCCATACCTATACGTGTACGTATTACCGAAATCGAGGATTTATGGAATGTAAATAGTGTGTGAGCGATAATAGAGAGCCTAAGCCATTCGCTAACATTCTGAACACGTGATAGCATGCTAGACTCTCCCGGGGTGTCCTTACCAGAGTCTTGAGATAGTAAGCTGATCTATATCATCACACAGCGTATCGGGGGTGCATTATTCATTCAACTGCCACTTTGAACCTGGCATCAGAAGCAGGTTTTGACCAATTCTCCTCGCTTGGTGAGAGGTCGGCCGTGGTCAATGACAAGTGCTATGAGAAATGAGACGAAATCTTGCTAGTCCCATGTTCATGGATGGCATGGTGCAGTTTTTATGGTACAGTATTGTTGTCATGTAAAGATAACAAAGTCTTGTGTGATTTGAGAGGAACCAGAATCTGGTTCTGCGATAGCTGACAGCGACAGGGGAGGTACGTGGCCCGATTTATCTGCGACTACTGCGAGATGTTTTTCTGGTTCTGACTTCATGTTCCAAGTGGAAGTTGAATGCAAAACACGCCCCTAAATGATTGCTACAGTGAATTATTTGAAGGGGGAGGGTATTCTAAGGAGATGAAGATAATCTTCACATTGTGTTGTTTCAGTTGCTGCATCATGAGTGAGGCAGGAGGAGGTTCGGGAATCCCAGGAGACGCGGGAGCCAACCCTGGATTTGTGCCAAAACAAGATCTGCTGCAGGCCATTGTCAGCATGGGCATTTCACGAAATGCAGCGACGCGAGGCTTGTACTACACGGGCAACTATAATGCAGACCTAGCAGCCGCTTGGATTTTTGAAAACCAAGACACTAATGTTGACGCTCCCTTGGATGTAAGCATTGAATGTCAAAATCAGAGTTACTGCCAAGCAGGCACCCTAGTTTCATCATTTAGGCACTTAAACCTGCTTCGCGGTATCTCATTTTAGCTATCGGGTGCGTCTTTAATTCATAGCTTGTCTCTTCTCACGCATCACTCGTTTTTGCTATCGGGAAAAGAGAGACGCTATCGATAGAGACCTGTTTTACATGTGACGCTGATTATGAGGTTAACTTCTTAATGTTCACCAATCACCACTATATTCCTGCCGATGCCTGCATTTTAATTATCGTTCTCTTACTCAAAGTTTGATTCGTCGAGTGATGAAGACGATGCGGATTTATCAGGATTTGTGGATGAGAGCGAACTGTATAAAATGGTTCTGATTGTGAATTCTGACCTGAACATGGGCGTGGGAAAAGTTGGCGCGCAATGTGCCCATGGTGCTGTTGGGTTGTACAAGACGCTCCTGGAAGATCAGTCGAAATACGGAGAAATGCTACTTAGTTGGGAACAGTTTGGGTGAGTATCTAGCCCTTGTCAGTGATTGTTATATTTTTATTTATTTCAGCGAAACCAAAATTGTACTCAAAGGAAACAACACCAGTCACCTTATGGAGCTAGCTGCCCACGCTGCGACCCTTGACCTTCCTAAATACCTAGTCCATGACGCAGGAAAAACTCAAGTTTGTTACCAGTTTGAAAATTCAATCTTATCGTAAGAGAACTTTTTAATTTGCAGATTCCTGCTGGCTCAATGACTGTTCTTGCAATTTTGGGGAAAATTCCGATGGTAAATCAGATCAGCGGAGCGTTGAGTTTGTTATAGGGTTCTTCTAAGGCTTGCTACTTTCTTTCTCTTCTCATGCAAGGATTACTGTATTGTGAGGAATGGTTTTGACAATGGAATTCAACCTAAATAATCCATAGTTGAGATGATATAGTGCCATGAAATTTGATCATTTTCCCAGAGAAGTAAATATTTTCTCCCGTGTTTCAAACTCACGGCGAAGGATTTCCGTGCATCTTTTATGCTTTCGTGACATCTATGCATTTTTTAAATATTTTAGCGACGGAAAAATAGTTCTGTTTATCTTGTTATTGTATTTTCTTTTTCTTTTTTCGGTCTCCCGAATTTCTGTTCTTTAATTCTATGTTTTTCTTAAAACTTAATTTGCGCATCTTTGCACTGAAAAAATGTCTGAGACATTATGATCTTTTATGGGATAAAATGGGTTAAAATTTATTTATTAATTATTATAACAGAATTTGAATTACAAGGCTATTAGAAGAAATTACCAAGTACATTCTCTTCTTATCTCTGATATCATTTATGACATTGTCAAATCTCGTAGTGCTTGCTGCTTGCATAATTTAGCTGACTCAAACGAGGGTTGTAGCGAAAGGGCTCGATCCATGTCCTCAATAGCCGTTGAAAAGCGACCTAAATGGAAGAAAAAGACGGATTTGGTGGAAGTGAGAGGATTTAATACCTACCTAGTCTGTAATGAATGAGGCCTCTGTTGTAATATGCAGCTGCAAGATGAGGACTGAACTTGATCGCTTGTGTGAAATCATCGATGGCCTCTGCAAAGTCCACTTGTCGATAACGTGCCAGTCCACGATTGTTGTAAGCGTCGGCAATTTCACTGAAATCAGATTTTAGTACACACCTTTTTTTTCAAAATCTTCTGTATAGATTTAAATCTCTTGATAATTAATAATGTTTATGTTTTGATTTAAATGTTTCTCTTCCTTTTTATTCAGCTTTTTGGCTTTTATTTACTTTTCTTATGTTGTCTGAGCTAAGTGTTCAGATTTGAACAAATAAACTTATTATTATTGGGCCGAGACTGAATTTTGTCTGTATATTCATTTCAAGGGGCCATGGGGGCCTATGGCATTGTTCATGTGATTAGAACGATTGCCTAACCATGCAGCAACACGTCACTCAATCTCGGAGACTATACTCAGCTGTCTATAGTTTGCACAGTATAATGGCAAAATTATCAACGCCCTATCAGGATTACGGAATGAATTGCGAAAATGGAGTACCTTCAGTTTTATTGTGAATAAAGTAGCAAATTATGAATGTGGAAATCCAATACACCGTACTACGGCACAAGTATGATTAAGATAGTTGCGACAGTGTCTCACAAGTCATGCATGAGATGACACCATCATAACGCACCAGGAGCCGAAGCGGTGAACCATCCGCTTACCTTTGTGGGCAGCGTTCTTTCATGGTCATATCAATTATTTTGTCGAAAATTTCTTCTGCATGTTTGTGATCGCCCTTCTGGGTGCAAGCGTTGGCTTGTAACGTTAATTCCTCGACCGATTCCATCGATAGGCAATGCGGGCGACTGCCGATTTGACGTTATGACATTAGCTTTGTGATGGGAAGCCAAAAACGGCAGCGAGTAAATAAAGTGAGTCTGAATATTTTCAGCTGCCAACCCCAGTAGTGACAGAAATAATTAATATTGCATTGTGAAGTAGTGTATTTCGGTCATATAAATATTCAAGGAATTTTGGAAAGTGTGTATTTTAGTTTTAATCGTATGACAATGTCTTAATTTGAGTAATATACATTACTCAAAAGGGAATAATATTCTTACAATCGTCAGGAGTCACCGTTGAAGGGTCACTGGGGGTCATCATGATCACATAGGATTCATTGGGACACCTCCATTATCTCTCAATTTGTAATTCTCAAAAACCCCAGCTTCATGGGCGATCCCCTTATTCCCAGTCTCAACAAATACAACGTAAGTCACGGCAATTTCAAGAGCTGAGCAAAAATTAGGCCAACTTTTTCACCTGCTTTCATAATTTTTGGTTTTTCAATATCGAATAATATTACCAGCTAAAGTAGTCATAAATGTCGCCCATTTGCATTTTCCCCAACAACTGGGGGAGTGGGGGTTCATACTTCATTGGGACAGTCTGGTGCCGAGATGAGTAGCCGAGAAAGGGAATTACTTTTCTATACCGTA
>KB299905.1:194750-210896 GCA_000328365.1 Capitella teleta
GGTGTATATGTGCCTAGGGCATGGAAAGGATTGTATTGATGCTAATTTTGGATTGATTGAATCATATCATATACATGAAATCCCATGTCCGTAGCTGCAGTACAGTGGGAGATAGGGATTTATGTTTGAGTAGATATTTGATGCTGGAAAGTGTGCACTGGTTGTAGGTGACTTGAGAGGGGTGTATATGTGCCTAGGGCATGGAAAGGATTGTATTGATGCTAATTTTGGATTGATTGAATCATATCATATACATGAAATCCCATGTCCGTAGCTGCAGTACAGTGGGAGATAGGGATTTATGTTTTGAGTAGATATTTGATGCTGGAAAGTTGTAGAGTAGTTGTAGGTGACTTAGTGGAGTTTAGAAGCAACTTGGACACTGTATAAATTCTTAAATTGATTTAATTTAAGCTAGTATTGCCATAAAAGCGCCCAGTCAATCCGCCAACCATCCCAATTATCGCCCGGAAGTGGAAATTCATGGGTTGAGTGGAAGATAAATAAGGACGGGTCGGATATGGTTATAAGAAATATATAACCATGCTTGTCTACAATAAACACTGGTTATGAAAATGTATAACCATCCTTGTCTACAAATAACGCTACGCCGTTGAAAATTTGTTAAACCGGTAAAATACCTCTCAAAATCTTGTAATTTTTGGTTTGATACAGGTAACTTTGGTGTTTTAATTACGTTTTTAGGTCATTTTACACGATATAAATGATATTTCATTGTATAGTTTATCGAAAACGCATGTTCGGCCTCCCTGATTGCGTTTCTGTTATTAATTTCTCTTTCCTCCCTATTATCGCTCAGATGACAAAGTAGTTTTCCGCTCTTCAGACTCGTGAACTCTCCACTTATTCAGTTACTGTGAATGGGATAAGTTCCGCAGCGGTTTTATATTCGCTCATTTCCACCGTTATGGCCGACCACGGACATTCGATTCCGCGGAAATGTCGCTTTAAGTTTAGGCTCGGAGAAGCCAGGCAGGAGAGCGATTCAATGAATGAATCATTTATTGATTTAATCATCATTAAATGCTTAATGAGTAAATTAATCTAATCATTAAATCAATGATTCATCACTCGCGTGGAACACTCTTGGAGAGTGGTTTCACGCACGACTTGTCATAAAAAATCATGATTGCTAAGAATTAGTAACTTTTGGAGATCAGTTGAAAATGTTACTAACTACTAACTAACTAAGTACTATAATATTGAGAAATAGAAATAGCAGACATACTGATACTCATTTAACCCATTAAATGCTTTTAGCGAAATATTATTACTTTGAGCCATTTTTGTTTTGACATCAAAAGTAAGGTAACAACATGTCCATTTATTTAATTTTTTGCGTGATCTGTTACGCAAGTGCGAGGAGAGTGATTCGTTTGCTGACGGCTCAGCAGATTTGCGTGAGTTGAAAATGATCACTCGTGTCTCGTTCTGAGGTCTGCTTTATATTGACGGATGTATGACTGCATCATCCTACGTCATACATTGACACATGAGTGCATGATGATGATGATTCTTGCTTAATCATAATGATCATATTGCCTCGTGGTATTACTAGATAACATGATAGCATTTAATCACAGACCACTAGGGCTTACTCATCAGCTTCCACAAATAAGCGTCTCTGATAAAGCGATCATCATCAAAATGTTAACGATATTTGAGGTGAGTTTTCTATTTCCAGATTGATTAAGCATGGAAAGACTTCTCCGTCTCGGACAAGGAGGTATGCCTGGATACGGCCAGGTAGGTCATTCCCCCGCGACCCCACGCCCCCAATTGATTTCCCCACTCGCAGGGGGCCCCTGCTGGAGACGCTCCGGTCGTTGACACGGCTGAACAGGTGTACATTTCCTCTCTTGCTCTCCTCAAAATGTTGAAGCACGGCAGGGCAGGAGTGCCCATGGAAGTCATGGGTCTCATGTTGGGAGAATTTGTTGACGATTACACTGTTCGTGTTATAGATGTGTTTGCTATGCCACAGTCAGGAACCGTGAGTATGATGTCTTGGGGTCCCACTTAAGCTCAATCGTTGCTGCTTTCTTTCTCTGTAGGGTGTCAGTGTTGAAGCTGTGGACCCAGTTTTCCAAGCTAAAATGTTGGACATGCTGAAACAGACGGGACGGCCGGAGATGGTGGTTGGCTGGTACCATTCGCATCCTGGTTTCGGCTGCTGGCTCTCTGGCGTTGACATCAACACTCAGCAGAGCTTTGAAGCTCTTTCCGAGAGAGCAGTGGCCGTGGTCGTTGACCCCATTCAAAGCGTCAAAGGCAAAGTCGTGATTGACGCCTTCCGCCTAATTAACCCTAACATGATGGTCCTGGGTCAGGAACCGAGGCAGACCACTTCTAATCTGGGACATTTGAACAAGCCGTCCATTCAGGTAGGCAGGAATTAGGCCCACCGCCCTCGAGATTTCCTCTTTACCATGGTGTTATTCACAGGCTCTCATCCACGGTTTGAATCGTCATTACTATTCGATCGCCATCAACTACAGGAAGAATGAACTCGAGCAGAAGATGCTGTTGAATCTGCACAAGACGAGTTGGATGGGAGGCATCACGTTGCAGGACTACGACACGCACTGCAAGACCAACCAGGACACCGTGAAAGAAATGCTCGAGCTGGCTAAAAATTACAACAAGGTTTGTGGGTTTTGTTGTTGTTATTGATCTGAGGAAATTATGTGTCGTTTTTGTTGTTTTTCAGGCTTTGGAAGAAGAGGAGAAGATGACCCCAGAACAACTGGCCATCAAAAATGTTGGCAAACAAGTGAGTCTCTTGTTTGATTTTGTTTGAAGCATCACTTGTTTGGTTTGAGAGATTGACTATTGACGGTAGATCAATGTCATGACTGATGGCTGTTAAAACTAAGGCTGGGCGAATATTTGTGTTTGTTATTTGTTATTCGGCGAATAGTGGGGTGCCGCCGAAGCTTCGGTATTCGTGTTTTAACCCGAATAGTTGACTCGAATAGCGGAAAAACCATTTTCAGCATTTAATCCATTTCATGTCTCCAAAACCTGTTGGAAACAATATCAAGAGTCCACAGAGATAACTCTCGACGAGACTTTGGAAACTCCAAAGACACAGACCGTGTCAATTACCCTAAACTAAAATCTTATCCTCCCCCATCCCGCTAAACTTCGGCTAAACGCACAGCAAACAATGCGGCGGCTCAATTAAAGGCTTGTAGGCGACCCGCAGCATCGAGACTGCATGCATCCCATCCCCCTTCTTCGCTTAAGCATCTACTCGCATGCTCAGCGAGCAGAGCGCGTGATATCTGCTTCAGCAAATAAAATAATTATATCTATCTACGAGTGGTGATGCAACGATCTCATTGAGTCCCCCACCCTGTCTTCTCCTATCATGCATTCCCCCTTCCCCTCTACTTGTATCCACATAAAGTGTCAGCTCCAAAATCATTCAACCAAAACAATGTTCCACTTGCTGAAACCAGTGATCAACAGATAATGCATCGGGCGCCTTCACTCTGAATGGTGACAAATTGGTTGGGGTGCATCAGTTGCCTTTATATAAAGTTGCTGCTGAAACTTGTGTCAAGATGTCGACAAATTAAATACTAGTACATGCACACTTGTAAGTTTAGTTTACTACAAGTCAATAATATGGGGAAGATTTTCACCAATAATCTTGTTGCCATGGTGATATGAATTACTTTGTGTACTGTGATTAGAGCCATTTGATGAAATTGATCAGCAGGCGAGAGTGAAGAAAAGTCAGAAGTTCACATTTGTTATCGCTGACATGCATAGCTAGGAAGTTGATTACAACATGGAATGTGATTGAATTGAAACCACGAAGCGGCAGTTTCTGTGCAATGATTTGTGAATATGTCTTTTTTTTAAGTTTTTTTTTTTAAGAATTTGCTTGAATCTGTGCTGCAACTCAGAACTAGCCATTTTCTTGTGAGATTTCAGCAGAGCTTCTCTTCATAATGGCATGCAGCTCAGTTGTGTATTGGGATTTGAGAGAGCATATTGATGGAATAATTCAGCCTCCAGGACACTGATAGGAGACTCTGCTTCAATTGGCTGCGATGCAAGTAGCTGCCACTTGGCAGCTGCCTTGAAGGCAAAGCAGTTCTCTTCCTAATGCGCTTGAATTCTGATCAGTTCATGGTACATTAAGTTGGTAAAACATAAAATGAAACAGGTATTTGTTTCGCGGTCATGTTTGATTTATTATCGATAGACAAATAGCTACAGTCTTGAGTACAATTAATACCGGGTACATGCAATACTGTTAACACTTACGGATCAATTAGATCAAATCAGCTGACTTTCACTCTTGTCAGCAGTGGCGGATGAATCCATTCGGTTGATCTTGGACGGAGGCATGCGTTCATCTGATTTGCTAGAACGGTGATCACAGAAAATGCGTAATCCAATGAGCAACACAACCACAAACAGCATAAATGCCACAACCAAATAAAATGCCAACGAGTACGACCAATTCACGCTTATCTCCGTCTCCACAAGCACACAGTCTGCGTACGCTTCAGACAAACGAGACACGTTGCCGGCTGCCTGCACCTCTTTCGCCATGGTGGCGTCCATGATGCAGATGATGTATTCTAGGTGGCCAGATGTTAGCTCAGTAATGCGTGTGGTATTTTCATCCAGCATAGAAAGGGCTTGCACGTAGATGCCTCCGAGATCGTGCGACGTCTGCTCCAGGCATTTCACCCGACTGCTCCTTGGATCCTGCGTAGCCAAACGCAGGATAAACGAGTATTTGCCGCGAAGTTGCGGTGGATGTTTCCAGGTGATATTCACCGTCCTGGCAGTCGTCGTACGTTCAGTCATTTGCAGATTGATGATCGCGCACTCACGACCCAGAAAGTAGATACGGTCTTCGACTGTGCAGTTGCAGGGCGAAGAACAGGATTCGCGACCGGCGTCTGGGCCGTTTCTGCAGCTGCTGAGGCACTCTGTCGTCGCCACATCAACTGCAGCTCTGACTGAGTTCTCTGAAATGAGAAGCAGACTAGCCATCACTAGACATACTGCTCCACCTGTGAGAGAAAAGAGTAGACAGTCGATTTCCGATTAGCAAGTTTTCAGATGCTGATGTTGACAATTTATCGTACTATTTACACAGCTCTCTTATGTTCATTCATATACTTATTGAGTTAGTGCACATGTAAATATGGAATCAATCGTATATCTTTTAAGTATTTCTAAGTGTAACATTACCTGAAATCCTCCAATTTTTCATTATTCACCAAGAAGTAAGTGGCAAAAATGCCATCATGATGTAGACAATAAGGAACTACAAATATCTTATCTCTCACTTTACTCCGGTCATAGTTCAGTCTGATAAGCTATCATAACTCAGATTCATATCTTGAGATTCCCTTTAGGCATCTTCACTATAGCAAAAGGATCCTGTTTCACTGTTTGTACGATGTCTTATCTTTTTATTGACCATTGCAATTCAACCTTTCAATTAAAGGGATGGGGAACTGAATTTTAAGTGATGTTCTATTGACCCATAGCACCAATTGATAGCATTCCGTGCCAAAAACACTATGCCTGGATGCAAGCGTAAGGAAATAATGCATTCCGAATATCGGGGTTAGCATTGCGCCTATGGGAGAATGGCTTCCATTACGAAGTATAGGAGGCAAACGTCAGCTGAGTGCTTGCCGTGATTGGTCCCGTTGCACTCGTGAAACTATCGATTTCAGCCAATCAGAGCAGATCATCTTCGCCATAAAAGGACATCTTTGTTGTTTACGAAGCGAAAGCGCATGCGTGGTGCACTCTGGCTGACCTTTTTACTGTTTCAGGATGAGAAACGTGGTAGGTGTCCTAGAAAATTGCTTGTTAAAATAAGAAAAATAGCGGAAAATATTTTTTTTTCGCCCCTGACTGTTGGCAAAATGATTATTCTATCTATTTCCGAAAATAAAATAAAAACATATCCAGGAGTTTAGTCGCAGGAGACGCTGATATGACGAGGCCCATTGTGAAAGATGGGGAACTCGGTGTTTCATCACAGCTCCTGACGTCACGCCTAATTAGCAATATATCTCCCGCAAAATCGTTAGCGATGATATTCCTTGTGTGGGCCAGGCATAAGAATCATTTTTGGTGCATCAAATAACGAATCAAAGTCCATTTTTAACCAGTTCTCCCTCCCTTTAGTTGGTTGCAGATTGGAAGGAGCAAACGTCTTTAAATGGTTTTAGGATAAATGTATGCGTGCTTTTACCTATTTTGAAGCTGTTAGTTTGATACTGTAAATGCCAAGGATTTGTACTTATGCGGCTGCTATACATATCGCTCTATCACAGATGAAGCGCCATATCTTTATTGACTCTATTAGAGGTGTTCTTCCCTGTTCAGAGTTACATTCACAATTTAGCATCACAAGAAATGCTTCTTTGTAGATAGTAGTGCCAATACACGTAAAATTAGATGTTTATGTTAACGCCCATGACGTATATGCTGGTAAATTATTAATTAATTAATAAGTAATGCAGGAAAGATAACTCCTTCAGTGCATCAACCTTCTCAGACCATATTAGCTGGCAATTTTCCTCTGAACCATCTAGTCTATCACAACAGCTTCCTCCGCCAAGGCGACAATGGTGGCTATGTTACAGTCGTACCGTATTTCCGATCTCAGCCGCTAGGACTCATTGATGAGCCTGCCTGCTTGGAATCCCTTGAAATCAATGCGTTTTGTCATTGTGCACTGTATACCATACAAGAGATCAAAGGATAGTGCAAAACGATGTCGCTCGTTTTCTATTCACAAAGTACATAAAGGAAATCCAGGCTGCCATGCAAACTGTCTTCTCACAACATTACCTGTAACACAATATGAGTACTTATGAGTTGTAAGTCGCCTGATATAAATGCTACCATTGATCACAGATATGCAGTGCACTGGAACAACACATGCGAACATCATTCTTATATATTACATGATTCCAAAGCTCTCCACATTTTCTTTTTTGATTATAAAAAGCAATGTCACTAATTGTCTGCATTCCTTTTTTGGCGCGGTGCAAGGCTTCATCAAATCCGAGACATATCCCGCCATTTTATTTCCCCCAATAGACCATTATAAAAACTGAATGCATTGGTTTTTCGCTTATAAGGCAGCATGACTCACGACGTGACACACTGTTATGCTAATCATACATGAAACTCATGATCCAATTATCAGCGTCTAAAAAGCGCCCTCCCTTGGCTCACGACAGCCGTGCGTGTAAACACCCAAGTATTCTACAATGTCAACATCAATTTGTACTTGTATAGAATTTACTCACTGGTTCGCTACTGTTTCAATGACATCGCTGGCTCGTGTCGGTGCAACGTCGGGGCTGTTTATGCAACTGAGATTGCATAATTGCCATCACAGCCGCAACATTATGCACGCCAACCATATCACCATTGCACGGTCTTACTTCTCCTGCTGCCCGTTGATTGAGCCCTGATCAATTCATATAATTACATCCTAAGAAGGTGACAATTCTTGGGTTCAAGCAAAACACAACTCCTTGCTATTCGCACCAGTATTTGTATTTTCAGTTTTCATTTTCACATTTCAATCACATCCTTGTAAAAAAATTGTTTCTGCGTGAAATATTTTCTACTTGTTATATTGGTTATTGACAAGGTTTTAATTATCAAAGTTTTAGGTCTTGAAAAGGTCTGGGAAAAAGTTGCTATTTGGATGTGATTAAGATGCAGATAACATGAATTTATAGCACCCTGTCTTCTATATACGGAGCACTGGTCATTTTAAGGTTTCGCCCAGGAGCCAATGAGACCTGAACATTTCAGCTCGAATACCGCCGGGTTTAACAGGCACCCTGCTTCTGCATTAGTGTATAGGCTTCGCTTAACAATAGAAACCATACAAGGAAAGTGCTATTCTGCCGGATTGATCTTGACCTTTGTTTAGTACAGAGGGTTCGTTGACCCTACAGTAGCTGATTTCAAGCCCTCGATTCGATGTCTCGTATAGCGAATTCATGTGGTTCTAATTTGAGAGATTGGTGATGCGCGTATGATGATTACGAATGCATGTTATTCTGCCCCCCACCGGATGTTGCTTTGCACCAGTACGTTGCCGTGTTCGGTTCGGCGGCTGCCGAAACTTGGCGATCAAAAATTCATCTGTTTGAAGACGATCCATTAATTTCCTTGCTGCGCTCCCTCGTCATCTCTCTGCGCGACAATAAAACCTCTGATTACAAAGGCTTATTTATGCTGGCTAATCTCTGCGCTGTGACGAAGCAACGCATTGTGCTCACCTGCCTCCTGTATTCAGGCGCTGAGCTTCATGTGACCTTCGTAGTTTTCTGCCCGTGGCATTGAGCCCCATTTTTGTTTGCCCATGGCGTTACCGGGAGAATGTAATCCGAGCGGCATTATTTCATTGCCCTTCACTTTTTACCGTTTACGCATGATCTCCGCTTCTTAATCTTCTTCTACCAATCGCCTCAGTATACTGATTACATGCTGTCATTCGCCCGCATCCTAAATAGAGTCCCTGCGCTCTGTACCTTTACCATACACCTACCACCATCTCGTGTCTGTGATCTAAATATACCCCGCGACAGGTATAGCAGCAACTGATTACCATTTCATAAGGTGAACCGTGTTTTTATTGTGCCTTGCATAGTGATACCGATGATGGGATGATAATTATCGCAGCTGCAAGTCGGCTGCTTTGACTTTGTGTCGGTTCCGTACAACGATGCATACAGCTGCGAACGCACAGCCCAACAGATAGAAGAGCACCAAGCCAATGATAGCCGACACATAGGTCGGGATTGTCCGCTTGCTCTTGGGCACACAGTGCAGATCGGCCTCCAGTAGCGACACGGCGTGGCTGCCGTGCCAACACCGGATCCCCGCTGGGTCTTGAACCCTGCACTCAGTGTCATTGCACACACCCCTGAGCCACGATTGCATCGTGCATGAGCATCGCCATGGGTTGTTCTGCAGGCTTATTTCCAGGTGCGAGAAGCGTTCGAGGATCTCGTCCTCCAGATGTGTGAGTTGATTAGCGTGAAGGTAGATGGCCTTCAGTCGCGTCCATTCCGACGCTCGCAGTCCCGACACCGTCAGCAGCTGATTGTGACTGAGGTCAAGCACCTCCGTCCTCGACAAGTAGTGCTCGCGAAAGGCCTCGTGCAGCGAATCGTTATCCAATTCGGAGAGGCTGTTGAAGCTGAAGTTGAGGTGGTAACTCTGAGGAATTGTGGCATTCTGGCACGTCGAAAGCATCGCTGGCAGTACTGTGAAGCTCTGCTCGGAGCAGTCGATCGCGAACGGCCCCGTGTCACCGGCACCGCTGCAAGAACAGTTGCCAGGGCAACGCTGCCCGCTCCAGCAATTGGCTGTGATGACGTGCAGCCACCCGAGAGCGAAGAACGCCTCCCGTGTTACCATGGTGATGACGTCTCCTGAAATCAGGCATAAAGTGTTTATAAAAAACATCACATAACTCGGTTCGCTTTTGTCGCATTAACAACGCACAGCGACTTCCTTTCAACCTATTGTGGAGCAACGGAAGTTTGTTCAAAGCAGTTATTCCTTATACGGCATCTCTTTCTCTTGTCTGAAACTAGTTATCAATCCAGGAAGGAGAGGGAAGGGGGGTGCAAAAAAAGCTATCACCAAAAATACTTAGCTGTGTATTCTCTGTGACGACCGAACCGCAATCGTGGCCCTAAATAGCAGATGACGAAGCCATCCGTCATTCATCCTTCTCCTCTCGTGTTGTTTTTGTGTGGATGCGATTCTTTTCTGTTCTTTCATTTGCCCTGTCAGTTTGTTAGTTTTAAGACATCTGAAATTCTCGAAGGAATGGATGCGCAGTCGGTCTGCCCCATTTGTCAGACGAAACTGTTATTTATTCCGTCTATGAAAGACGATCACTGCCTCCAGCGGCCGAACCCTAACTCCCTACCAGTCAATTGTCCATTCTCCGCGTTCATTGTAATGGCTGGAAACTGCCGAGACAATATCTGCAGGTGACATTTGACCTCTGCATTTAAGCATATTGACCTTTGATGAAAGGCTTCGCAAACATTGATAGTTACAAGAAGTAGAAAGGACTGTCACCCACCGCAACCGATGCAAGGCTCGCCAATTAGCGTATGCTGGTGGCTTCGATGTGAAAATTCCATCAATTCTGTTCGCCATGGCAACGGGATTACGACCATAAATATGACCTGTGTGACCTCTTGTAGGATCACCTATATGCGGTTCGTGGTCAATTGAGGCCAGTTGAGTGGCGTCATGATAGATGGCCAATTTCTCCGCTATGCCTGATCCGAGTGCGTTGCTGCACCTTTAGATGTCGTCGTCCCTGCACTTTGAGCACTGCTTCCCCAATACGTCTTGCCTAATCTCCGCTCGATACCCCAGCATTATTCTTCCCTTTGCGGTGATCCGGTTTCCAAGGTTTTTCTCTGTTTAATTCCGTTTCTCTTTTTTGTTCGTTCGTCTTGTGAGCTGTGATTTGAAAATCTTGTCGACAGCTAAAAAGCTCCTTACCTGGTTTTGAATGCTGGGTGCTGACATGCATTCTGCCCTTGAAAGCGGAGACCCGCTTATACATGAACACACACGCGGCCACACGTCGATACTGCTTTGAACACCATTATGTCTATAATATTGCGGCTCCGTTATTAACACAAATCAC
The DNA here is from genome assembly GCA_000328365.1 of Capitella teleta. NCBI lineage: Eukaryota > Metazoa > Annelida > Polychaeta > Capitellidae > Capitella > Capitella teleta. The sequence continues at coordinate 205,474 of KB299905.1, forward strand.
CGGCGACTTTTGTTTGCTAATTCAAACTTTGATGCACGCACCGAGAGAGGGTAAGAACCTCATCACGCAAGAGAACCTGACCCAACACAAGCGCCCTGGAGGCATCTCAGTCAATGAGGCCTTCCCAGGCAGCAGCACTTGCCTTATTCGTTGAAGTCGTCGTCATGTTGGCATGTTCCTCCGTCGATGTCGTCGGTGGCTGTGTTGCTGGCCCTCCTCCCTCTCCTCTTCTTCCACCTATTGATTGGTCTGCGCATGCGCGGTGATACCTGGATCTCCTGCATTCTGTCGTTAGCGTTTATGGTGTTTAGCGCTCCATTGATTTGCTTCTTACGGCGTCGTGTGCTCATCACTGCTGACCGTCATTGCTTCGTGCATTCGTCGTCATTGCTTCGTGCATTCGCCGTCATTGCTTCGTGCATTCGCTCGTGGCTGGACGACGAATTCGATGGCCCGCTCCTTGCCCAGACGACATGAGCACGCTTTCCTGTCCTGCGGCTGTTGACTTGTCATGCGATTTTTGTCAGGAAATGTCACCGCAAACCATTACGAATGCTTTTTTGAAGGAGCACTTCTTTCTATTTTCGTTCTTCAATTATTAATTTTGTCGACTTCACCCTTCCTTAAATCTACTCCACGATGGTTGGAATTTTGAATGCAATCATGTTCGCTAACTAGTATACCGGCCGTACATTGTAATTGCCTCATCGAATTTACGATGTTAATTTTTAAGACTGGAGCAATCCAGATGTTCCCGAACATCCGCTGGGTGGCGCCACGCAGGTCTGTCGTGTACATGTTTACACATCGTGTGATCCACGTTCTATGAATAGTCGGCGCAAAACAGCATTTTATTTTTCTGATGGAATCGATACCCATTCGTAACTTCCAGGAAGAGAGCGAGTTTTCAGTTCTAATCATTTTGTTGTTGTTGCTATATTGAATGTCTGATGGGGTCTCCTGAAATCGCTCAATTGAGCATCAGCAGCACATTGCACAATTCGCTACCATCGCGGAGGAGTTGGTTTATTCGCTCTGGCGCAATGTTTGCTTGTGCTCATCGCTCACTGTGCCGTGTGATCTCATCTTCCGTCGATCCTGACACCCCCACCCCCCTCACCTCCGCTCAACGACCCATTAAATGATTAAACAGCCACACCCAGCCTAAATTCGCCTGTTGCCCAATCAATAGGATCAGGGCGGCGGCCTCCTTCCCACCCCCTTTTGGCAGAATTAGGTTTTTTCTGCTCGAAACGACGTTTGATCGAGTGCAGCATCTCCATGCATCCGCTGCTCTACTTCACGGCCCTTACCCGTGCTGTGGCCCAATTGGTCGCTGGTTGAATAGTGCAACCGAATCTGTCCATTTCGTCGCCGCGCACGCACTCAAGGGGTGCTGACCATATTGCCATGCATGCAACCCACGTATACTCATGTTTTTACTTTGCAGGACCCGAAGCGTCACTTGGAGGAGCATGTCGACGTGCTCATGTCGTCCAACATCGTGCAGTGCCTCGGCGCCATGCTGCACACCGTCGCATTCAAGTGATCTGTTAGCCTTTTTTTTTTTTTTTTTTTTTCTTTTTTTTTTCTTGTGTAAATTTCACGTTCTTCGTGAGTTTTGTATTCGTGGATATAATAAACCTTTCATGCTGAATGTATTTTGGAATCGTGTTTGTCTTTCTTTTCTTGATCGCTGGTCGTGAGGGTTGCGCAATCATCTGAATGACATTGACAGCTGTAATTGTGTATTTGGTTCGTTTGTCTTTTTACCCATTGTGATACATTATCCTGCTGCGAACAAAACCTGGCTTCCAATTGTATGATCAGTCATCAAAAGTAGTGTTATCAATTTCGTGTACATTGCTGTAGTACATGTGCATATGCATTGCATTACTGCGTGCATTTATGAATGAACAAGAATGAAAACGACGCAATACGGTTATACCATATTTTTTCTTCTGCGGAACAGCATCCATTTTGCTTTACAATTTTATCTTGCCCGCGGATTGCATAGATTTTCCTATGAGCTAATCTGCGATTCAACTAATGGCGACAGTGGAGTGAGGAGACGGCCAAGAACTGAAGCACAGGCACCTTATTCTTGAATATATTATATCACAATGGGGTATAATGCTTGTACTGGACTGAGAGTTCACTGCACTACTCACTAGGACACCCACCGTACTTACCCTGAGCGACAGAAAGCCAACATTACTGAGAAATCGACCCTGGAGGATGGCGGGCCTGAAAGGTCGCATTGTTCTACAGTGGAAAAATCGCACGACCAAACATATGCATCGCTCGATCAAGGCACAACGTCTTATCGACCTGCCATGCAAATCCCGCATTAAGTACGTGTACATTATTAATTTGCGAGGCTAATAAGAGGGATGACTAAGAAGCGGGCCTCTGTCAACCATTGATCATAGTGATTATATGCTTGGATGTCTCGAGAAAGAGGATGCGAATTACGAGCAACGCTGAATTATTGGATATCATTGCGCCTCATAGAAGAAGCAAAACCTGAAGATGGCACATCGACATGATGCACATGCGCCCCTAGATCAGGGTGGTTCTAGGACAAGTACGTTAGATCAGGGGGTTCTAGGACAACCCTGCTGGATTTGGGGGTTCTAGAACAACCATGCTGGATCAGGGGGTTCTATGAAAACTATGCTGGATCAGGGGGTTCTATGAAAACAATGCTGGATCAGGGGGTTCTATGAAAACTATGCTGGATCAGGGGGTTCTATGAAAACTATGCTGGATCAGGGGGTTCTATGAAAACTATGCTGGATCAGGGGGTTCTATGAAAACTATGCTGGATCAGGGGGTTCTATGAAAACTATGCTGGATCAGGGGGTTCTATGAAAACTATGCTGGATCAGGGGGTTCTATGAAAACTATGCTGGATCAAGGGGATCTGGGGCAATCGACATGGACATATGCGAGATGGGGTCAGAGTGCATTATCACACTCAAATTGAGAGTGGGTTTCCTGATATTCACACCTGGTTGAGAAACTTGTGGATTTGGCCAAAAACTGACCAACATTGAGCGCAGAATTACATAGCTAATCCATACCATAACTGATACATTTTAGCAACATTTTTAGAGTTTTTGATTTAAGCATGGAGTAGCGATTTTGCCGTCGTCTGTTTGTAGCTAATAGAGGCCTACGAGGAAGTACCCCCTCCCCCTCCCGCCAATGGCTGGGGCCCTGTGTATGGCACTTGCCGTTGTCATGGCAACACTAAATATCGACTATGGATACATGTTCGGTGACCAAATTGATTTTATACGCCCACCAGTATTCGTGAGTTAAGCCGATGCTCAATTTTGGCGCGAACATATCGGCATATCGTGCAACACGAGAAATCTAAATGCCATGTAAATTTAGTTCCAAGTGGTTGATACCAAATTTACATTCTTCCTTCCATGTGCCTGTTTTACGCACAGATATGGAGATTGGCTTACAATTATATACCAAAGAATATACACACAGATTCGACATCGCTCGTGAAAAGTGGTTCTTTACCTGTCACCCATTGTCATGGCAACCCTGTCATCCGCTCACGCGATAATCGCAGATTCCGTTTTTTGGCGAACCAAAAACGCTCAAATTTTGCCCTAATTAATAATCTCTAAGTAAATTTGGGCTCAGTAGTCGATATTTGTGGAGATTCCCTTATCATCGACAGATATTGCACTTCAATGATTAAGTAAACATCTTGTTAGCTAGTTCCACTGGTATCACATTCGTTTTGAGCTGTGTTTGAGGTACTGGCGAGAGTTTTAATTAAGACGTTTGGAGTAGGCTAGTCTTGCAAAGTGAACATCTGAAGTATTCCAGAGCTTTGATCTGTGTGTCCGTGTTCTAATTAAGGTGATTCACAAGCATGGTCACCTGGAGCCTCGTTATACCATTCACTGAAACGGACATCGTTAGAACCACGTGATGTCTGAAATAGCAGAAGCACAAAAGGAATGCAATGCGAGAAAAATAATTGTGCATCTGAAGTTCTGCTTCACGGATGTGCACCTGTGTCTAAGTATCTAAATACATGTGCTGATTAGACACGTACATAATGAGGAAGGGGGGAGGCGATTCTCTCAGATAACCGTGCCTATATGATGCTGCAGGCACTTAATTGCACAGTTGCAGTGGGGTAAAACCCCACATCAAAAACACAAATATTAACATTCAAACACCTGAACTGAACCTCATTAGTCGGAGGGCTTGATAATCAAGGGGTTACTTTTAATTGCCATTAAGGGGTTGATTTTCAAGGATTGGACCATTATAAGGAGTTGATTTTCAAGGATTTGACCATTAAGGAGTTGATCTTCAATGGTTTGACCATTAGGATTGATTTTCAAGGATTTGACCATTACGGGGTTGATTTTCAAGGATTGGACCATTAAGGGGTTGATTTTCAAGGATTTGACCATTAAGAAGTTGATTTTCAAAGATTGGACCATTAAGGGGTTGATTTTCAATGGTTTGACCATTAAGGAGTTGATTTTCAAAGATTGGACCATAAAAGGGTTGATTTTCAAGGATTTGACCATTATGGGATTGATTTTCTATGATATGACCATTAAGGAGTAAATTTTCAATAGTTTGACGATTAGGGATTGATTTTCAATGGTTTGACCATTAGGGATTGATTTTCAATGGTTTGACCATTAAGGAGTTGATTTTCAAGGATTTGACCATTATATAAGGAGTTGATTTTAAAGGGAGGGAGAACTGGTTAAAAATGGACTTTGAGTCGTTATTTGATGCACCATAAATGATTCCTATGCCTGGCCCACACAAGGAATATCATCGCTAACGATTTCGCGGGCGATATATTGCTAACTAGGCGTGACGTCAGCAGCTGTGATGAAACACCGAGTTCCCCATCTGTTACAATGGGCCTCGTCATATCAGCGTGTCCTGCGACTAAACCCTTGGAGATTTTTTTATTTTCTTTTCGGAAATAGATAGAATAATCATTTTGCCACCAGTCAGGCGCGAAAATTTTTTTTTTTCACTATTTTTCTTATTTTAACAAGCGATTTTCTAGGACACCTACCATGTTTCTCATCCTGAAACAGTAAAAAAGTCAGCCAGAGTGCACCACGCATGCGCTTTCGTTTCGTAAACAACAAAGATGTCCTTTTATGGCGAAGATGCTCTGCTCTGATTGGCTGAAATCGATAGCTTCACGAGGGGAACGGAACCAATCAGCCATCAGCCAAACCAAGCCATCAGCTGACGTTTGCCTCCTATACTTCGCAATGGAAGCCATTCTCCCATAGGCGCAATGCTAACCCCGATATTCGGAATGCATTATTTCCTTACGCTTGCATCCAGGCATGGTGTTTTTGGCACGGAATGCTATCAATTGGTGCTATGAGTCAATAGAACATCAC
>KB299905.1:211300-238813 GCA_000328365.1 Capitella teleta
AATCATGAATATTCATGATCAGAAGTTACATAAATTAACATATTATTAAACCAACCATTAACATATCCAACTCCATTGTCCAGATCAAATCCGGAGGCGAGGATTAACTGACCACCGGCGGTTTTGATTGCATCAGTCACTCCGAATTCAATGTTATGATGACTCAAACGATTGACTTTACCTATCAGCAGACCTTAAAACAGAGCCCTCAATGCTGACATCCTTAACTCACTGTTCCTCCAGTCGAGAACCTTTAGGTTCATACCGTCATCTCCGTAATAAACCATTTGATGTGAAACCCCCACGCAGTGGATAGGTCGGAAGGAGCACAGAGAACCACAAGGAAGCTTCGCGTTCTCAGATTCGTAGATCAAATGAAGAGTCTCGTTCCTCAGTTCGTAAACTCTGATCAAACCAGACGCTGAACTTGTGAACACATGATGACCCTCCACCTGGGTTAATTATGTAAATGGGTCATGATAAATCATGAATAAATTATGCATACATCGATCCCAGTGACGGCTTTCTCTTCGGTGCGAAATGATTGCAGCGCTAATTCATCAGTCAGACTCCACATTTCAAGTTTACCACCAGCTGTGTAAGAGCTAGAGTTCAAGTGGAACTTGACCTATTTTGGTACTGACCTGACCCAATTAGCAAACAATTAGAGTCATTGACCTGTAGCAATGACAAAGACACAACTGGGTTGAATACATATATAGATTTAATGCATTCACCTTAGAAAAGAAAATATAATATAAATAAGAAAACAAAATATAAATAAATTTTGAGGAACGACTGGCTCACCAGTAGAGGTCCTCCATAATCGAACGCTACAATCGCTTGATCCACTGATTACCATTGCTTCCTCCGTTTCAATCTCTGGCAAAAGAGAGCGATGCTGACAAGAAAACGGAAGCAATATACAAACTCACCGATAGATTTACCAATAGACGGGTCGATCAAAAGAACAGCTGTGACTGCACTTGTGTGACCCCCAAGATGACTGACGTTGAGGCCACTTTGAACACTCCATACCTTTAGAGTGGTATCTCGACTGTTGATGAATTGGAAATTAGGATCGGTTGAAGGTCTCACACACAAACCTTCCAGAGACGAATAAATCTTCATTGATCGCCACACAAGTGACTAAATCGTTGTGGCCTTCAATGGTGCGTACAAGAAATTTCTGAGAATTCTTCATCTCTTTCTTAGGTTTTGTGGAAGAAGCTGAAAATATTTCTCATAATATATTTTTAAAATTAACACATTAGATTACCTTGCTTAGCTTTCTTGGCAGGAGGCTCCTCGGGTGTTCGGGTGGAGGTACTAGGTTTTGCAACCGCCGGGGGTAAATCTTTCTTGACTGGCGCAGGATGTGAAACATCAGGAGTTGTGAGTCTCTCTTGCGATTGCGTTTTGACTTCCGCCTCGCGAGACTCTTGCGCATCTTCAGAATCTTCTAATGTTTTATTGCTTTCTGTTGAACCCATCAAATAAGTACAAGAGTTTAATAACTAGCAATCAGATATACGAAAGTAAACCAACCGTCTTCTTCTATAAATCCTTGTTCAAAAGTTGAAGTTTCGTATGATTCAGCATTTAGATCAGTAAATTCTGGTTCGGTTTCGTCTTCATTACCTGAAGCCTCTGATGCAATGAGCTCCAACAGACGGGCACGAAATTCCGGCTTGGCATTCACCTGTAGGTCAGAGGTTAGAAATATATAATGTATTTCATCAAGCAGATCAGAACAATTGCTGCATCTTTGAATCACCTTGGCTTTGATTCTGGGCTAATGTTGCAACATATAGTTAAACCACCTTGAAACAAAACAAGAAAATGCACGAGATAGAAGATAGATAGATAGGAAGAATCGTTGAAGCAATAAGAAGTTCACTGGATCTGGATACGCGTGAGTTTTCTTGGGGTCATCTCGCAATCAGGTCTCGAGGCCCATCGCCAAGATATTCAACTGGCCAGGTGACTTGCTTGCCAGCTTTCAGGGTTTGTGAAAGCCCTTCCCTTGCAGGAGATTTGAACATGGTATGCACACATGTAAACGTCTGTGTCCTTTCTCATTATCATTATGTCATTAGTTTTGATAATTCATAAAATGGAAAATGACTTCAAGACTTGCTAGCCACAATGATTAATAATTGAACTGGGCCTTTTTCAATCTTTATCTTAGATCAATTATTAATCATGTACCATATCCATTCGACCATCACTTATTTTGCCATGGAGTTATTATTTTGTTAGATTATGGAATTACGAATAAATGTAAAATCGAATCGCTAGGAGTAGGAGAGCTCACTCGACATTTCAATGGCAGCTACGTCTATTATCGCCGAGTCAGTGCATTCCTCTCTTATACGAGCGTACTAAGGAGACATTCATCCACTAATGCAAATAAACAACCTTCTCCACTTCAAATTGATCCAAATCTCGTTCTAATGTCTCTAAATTCTCAATCTGACGAAGCTTTTTCCTTAATTTTCTGATTTCCAGATAAGTTTCCCCGTAACGTGACATGGTGTACACAATGAAATGTTAAATAAAAAATAATTCTTAAAATCATTGTTTGTAGATGAGAAAGGATTATTAAATCATTTTACTTCACCGTGATTCCGATTCAAGTTCTATATAATGAAAATTACTTAATAATTTCCATAAATCTGTGAAGTATTTACAAAATCTTGAGTTACTCCTTGCATCAAAATAGTGTATGATGCGTTATGATCTTTCATTACTGTCATAAACTGCGATTTCTCTGTGAACGATTCGATAAATTAAATTTCGTTGATCAAATACACCTGTAACGTTCCATATGCGTTTATCAGAATGCCTTCACAATGGATCTCGACGAAAGGAGTTTTCTCTTATAAGAATTTGGTGCACGCAGTTGCCGGCGCTGCGGTATTCGTGTTTCTAATCTAAATCTCTCGTTTACGGTTTAGTGAATTAGTCGTTGAATTCTGTTACTAGTGTTAGAACTTAGAATTAGATATAATCATATATATATATATATAAATATATATATAATTTATTACTAGTATGTATTAATATTCATGATTCACTTAACATTTTTATACTTTTATGATCTAAATTCACCGAGATCTTAAGTTATTGTTGTCTAGTACTAGTAGTAGTACAATATAATACTGTTGAACAAGAAATTTTCGCGCGCATGAAATTTTCGATATGTTTGCGGTCACGATTGGCAGCGAAAATTAGATGCCCGCGAAATTCTTCTGGGCGATCTTAAAATTAATATAACCGTACCCTTGACCACGAATTATTGGTGCCATGATTTCCGCGGACTGCAAATTTTGCAGTCCGCGGAAATTTCCTATTCAACCGTAGATTTACTTGTCATGCAGGATTAAAAATCACACAAATAAATTAAAATTGCAATTCATAGTGAATTATCAGTAGGCATATACAGCAATAACAATTATAATCATGTAATATATATATATATTTATTTAATTGCCTAAGATTAACAATTTGACCTTGATGCCGTCATCTGTTCTAATTGCAGGGAAGCAGTTTTGCCATCACCACATTTTACCCTCTCGATGCAGCCAGAACCAGAGTGCAGGGTCTGAACACGACCTCATTTACGATTGTAGTTTGCTTACCATTCTCCATTGCTTCAGTTGATGAGAATCGTAAAGCCAAGTACTCACCAGAGGTAGTCTTAGAAGTCTTTGAAGAGGAAGGCATGTGAGTAGTTACCTCATACCGTCACAATCCATCACATGCGGCATGCTTCTATATATAGAGAGGGTTTATATCGTGGCTGGTTCCCTGTCGTGACAAGCATTTGCTGCTCAAACTTTGTGTATTTTTATGTTTTCAATGGATTGAAGGCCGTCTGCTATGGGCGTAATGATACGCCGTACCCCGCAAAAGATCTACTTCTGGCTTTCTTAGCAGGTCGTGCTGAAAGCTGAAATTGTTAGAATCAATATTTTATGTATTTCTTCGTCACAGGAGTCACAAATGTTCTCAGTACGACCCCACTCTGGGTGGCAAACACTCGACTCAAACTGCAAGGCACTCTCTTGAGGCGCCAGACCTCGTTTTCCGAAAGAGGACTGCCACACTATTATGGGATGTTCCGTACGTTTCAATGCTTCACAGTTATTTTTGCAATCACTTGCATCTCAACAGACGCCCTTAAGACCATCTACCGACAGGAAGGACTCTTTGCCTTGTGGTGCGGTACTCTTCCGTCTGTGGTTCTTGCCTCCAATCCTGCCGTCCAATTCATGGTGTACGAAGCTTTGAAGCGACGTTACGCAGCGAATGGAAACGCTAAAGTAAGTGACCTTTGTGAACTCATTTGACTTACCGTGAATGAAGAATGTCGGGGGCTTTGTGTACTTTATGATGGGGGCCTTATCCAAGATGGTCGCTACGTTCATCACGTATCCATTGCAAGTGATCCAAGCCCGTCTTCGAGTGAGATTGACATTGTAGCAAACATTTACAATAATTGTACTTCCTGTACAGGCAGGCCACAATAAGCGAGGTAATGGTTTCAGAGGAATGTTGTACGCACTGGATCAGATATACGAGTGAGTTTAAATTTTATGATATCTCGGTATTTTGAATTTACTTCTTTGCCAGGAAATATGGTTTTAAAGGATTGTACAAAGGTCTCGAACTGAAGCTTACTCAGACGGTTCTCATGGCTGCTCTCATGTTCTTCACCTACGAAAAAATTGCCTCGATTGTGTTCCGAATCATGCGAGCAGAAAAACTGAAGACAGTTCTCGTGGCTTCCTGATTCCCTAAACCGCTTCATTTAATTCCGTTTGTTTTGAAGTTTTGTCATCGTTTTTTTTTTTCAAATTAGGAATTTTTTTCTCTACTTTTTCATAATACGGTATAGGGACCAAGTAGAGGGAAATGGGGGGTATTCCACTTGGATGTTCTCACTCGTGTCTTTTTATTAATACTGCAGTGACGTAATTAATGATTGCATGACGTCTATGCATAAAATATGCGGCAGTATTTGAATCTTTTTGTATTCAAAATGTCTCAAATTTTAACCCGGAATGTTCCATGATTAAAGCATTTTTTACACCTTCCTACAACCAACATCTTTTATGCCAGAATTCTGTTGCACCAATTTTGTCTACAGATCAAAAGAGATCCATTGCGTTCCTGAGGATAATTATTGCACTTAATTTTTGGAGCTGATTTAGCCGCCAAGTCAGTTGTTTGAGTCTCAAGTTGAGTCAAGTCAAAAGACTTTGACTGGGTCAACTAAGTCGCCAGTTTGCCGTCGAATATGTTTTGGTTTTTTTAAAGTTGCATGTATCAGTTCCCAGTATAGCACCCCTCTAAATTATATCCATGTTTTTGAAAGGAAGTTATCAATGAGAGATGCCCTATGTGTGGAGAATCGAGTAGGAAATGTTAACAGTGGAGTATAACCTACAGATATAATTGATTCAAGATATTTTCTGTTGATGTTTTTTATATGTATTTTGAGTAAATCGATATTGTAGTCACCTGCAATTATGCAGTCGTGGTGGAACGATTGAAGGTGTTAAGAAATATTATCTGTGAAATTTGTTAGGTTATTAATATCTTTGTGGGGTGGTCTGTATATATTACCGATAATTAACGGGGTTTTCATTGGGAGATTATTAATACGAACAAATTGTGCTTCCCAAGTAGCCGTTTGAATTGATGTGATGCGTTCAAAAGTTTGTGAGTTTTTTATGTAAACAGCAACGCCACCATGCGTGGATGACGTTGCTGATTGTGACACTAAAGCATAGCCATTTAGCTGTATTAGTGAGAGATCAGTAGTTGCTTGAGTCCATGTTTCATGAAGACATATAATATCAAAGGCAGAATTTTGTTCTTTTAGTACCTCAATAAAAATCATTAACTCTGTAAATTTGGCATTGAAGCTTTAACGGTTTAGGCTTAACATGGAGAGGAGGTTTTCGTTATGCCTGATTATTTATTAATTATTTATATCGCCATAACAGTTAAGCAGAGCTTCAGTCGGGGCGAGGGAGGGGGTGTATGTTTGTATATTCGTGATTAGGTACGACGGGAGGAGAAGGGAGAAGGGAGGGTTGGTATGGGGAATGGGGAAGAGCTAGTGCTCCTGTGGCATAGAGAAAGCGAGAATATTTTTACTGAGAAATTGAATAAAAGGTAAAGATAGCAATAGCACTCTCAAACAAAACAATAGAACGAGAGCGTCGCCTTAATTATGCGTTCAATGAAGCTTATCCATGGTCCGGGGCTCTGTTTGCCGCCAAAAGTGGAAATATCGCGAAATGATGAGTGCACTTTATTAATTGAGATAAATTGGACAGCTGATATGCAATGCGAATTAGATGCTATAAAGAAATCCACCTCAAGGGATATTACATTAACCCACTACGACCTTGCTAAACCAGTCATCATAGAAACTGACGCCTCTCTAAAAGGTCTTGGAGCAGTACTCATCCAGGATGGAAAACCAAGGAAAACCAAGGACCAGTGAGCGTCAACTACAAGCATCTCGTCCGTTAGAGATCGTCGCTGACGACTTTGTGGCCACGAAGACAAGCAATTATTTAGTACTTGTGGACTATTATTCTGGTTATCTGATGGTTGATCGGCTGTCATCAATCACTACCCTATCGGTTGTCAGTTCACTAAACTCTACACTCCAGAAGTTTGGACTCTTTGATCGCGCTGATGACAGACAATGGCCCCTGCTGATAGATTCCTCTACTAAAAACCGTCTCCGTTACAAAGTGTATCTATGACAAATTACTTTCAATTTCGATTTCGAAGTTGATTTTTTAGATAAGCCAAGATTATTTTTAAATATCGACAAAGTCGCCGAGTCAGTAGGTTGAATGCAATCGAAATGCTTCAGCTCCGTCGACTAAGGGGTCCAAATGCGCTTTATAACACACATAATAGGAGAACTCCGCACGTAGAGACGCACAATGTGACAGTCACTTTGATTTTCATATCCTTGATTCAATCGAGAGGGAAAATTCTGACGGCAGCCATTGTCTAACGAGCAGACGACGCCACAGCACCATGACTGATGTCCAATTTGTCTGCTGTACCAACCCTCTTTCTCATAAAAACAAGTCTTCTCTTAACGCATGTGTATGGAGAATGGATCATCCATAACAGCTGATAATTATATAAGTGTTGCTTGTGAAAATCTATCAATCAAAAATAATAACTGGCATTTGTGGATGGTCTGAACATCTACGTGTAAACAAAACCTATATAATTCAGAAATACTCTGAATGAATAAAAACAACGATATCTCACAAAGATATTCTTTTTTTTTTTTCAAAGACTTAATCAGCTTCTTGTGATTTGAAAGGAGAAAAACAAAATATGAGAGAATAAATGTAAAGAGTGGATGAATATTCATAAATATGCAAAAATACAATTAAAAAGAGAAAAGATACATTCAAGTGGAATACAAACGGTTTGTTGACTAGATATTTCTGGAATATCATATTTCCACCATCTCTATAACGAGGAATTTCCAAAATTTGTATACTTGGGCATAAACCTTGAGACATCAATTTTGGTTTCCATAATCACACTCACAGGTGCATACACAAACGTACAAATTATTAAAAAATATTATTCACACAAAATACCACTTAATAAAATAGTCGAATGAATTGCAATGTTTGTGTCTTGCTGTGCGCATGTTGTTTACACTATTTGGTTGCAATAGTCTCTGATATCTTCTTCACACATACACGCGATCGAAAGCGACCTACTTCAGCGATCCCTGAGACTGAGCCTCCATTAGGCGGCGTTTCTTCGCAAACTCCTGTGCCTCTTTGTCCCAGTCACGGTTTTCCAGCGCGCTCAGGATCCCCTTGGGTCGCGTTTCTGTAAACATAACATTTTTAGTGCATGTACTGTTTTGGCGCCGAGAGTGCGTTATGATTGTTGAGGCGTTATGATGAGGAGTGCGTTATGATTGTAGCGAGGAGAGTGCGTTATGATTGACTGCGTTATGATTGACTCACTGGCTCTGCCTTTCATTGGCTGAGTGAGCGGTACTGTCAGCGGGGTGAGGGCCGTGAATCCGGAAACTTCTTCGCCGCTGATGCCCGGAATGGTGTTGAGAGAGAGGAAAACCTCTCCTCCAAAATCGTTGGTCATAAAGAAATCGTGATCCATTATGGTGAACACGATTACCGCTCCCTTTTGGCGACACTGCGCAGCGGTAACACAACTGAGAGAAAAAAAAAATTAGTATTATTATTATTTTTTTTTTAAATCAAGATGGAAAAACAGTAACTCACAATTCAAAGGATTCATCAAATGTCGGATTCAGCGTGTTCTTGATGACTTGCGTCTGTTGCACAGTTTGTTTCGGGAAGATTTGTGACGGACACAGTTCGATCAAAACAAACGGGTCACTCAGTCCTGAAAAGGAAGACAGTAAAGTACAGCATCAAAGGCTGAATCGCAATCTCTCTGACTTTACAATGCGTCTTCTCATAGTTATTCGATCTACCGCATACAATGCAATGTGTCATACTGAAGAAGATACAACCGAAAACAGACAGCGAAAACTGTTCGCGTAGGGATGAAAATCATAACGCATCAAAAGTGCGTTATGATCAACACCGTTAAGTGCGCAGCATGTACATTCTCAGCTGTACAACTTAGTACAAGTAATCCAACACGACACGTTATAGTGCTCATACTGATCACACGTTGTGAAATATCTAGTGTCGAGTGTGGCGACGCAGGGCAATGATTCGCCAGCACGCAAAGCGAAGCGTGTATGGCATATATCTCCGCTGTATGCGATGACGTAATTGCATTGCGTGTAAGCAGTGCATGCGAACACAAAGGAGACGAAGCAATGAGGTAATTAGCTCACCATTCGGGTCCAATGGGATCACGTTCCTCGCGTTCAGAACTGAATAAAAAAAAAAAAGTACAAGTTACAGTTAACAAGTGGTCCGCCATAAAATCCGATAATATGCGCATTCTCCTTTACACCCGCCTGGTTTTAAACCAACCAATCAGAGGCGTCGGCGGCAGTGGGTTATAAGCGGTTTACCCACATGGATTTTATTTTACGCTCAGCCCACTGCGCCACCGTACGTCGACTTCTTTGACGTGTTGGGTTGTAACCAGTCGGGTTAAAGCCAGAATACGGGCATGCGATCTCACCCTCAACCGACAGAATCTCTGCATCTGTGTTGTAGTAAACGCGGACGCTGAGAGTTCCGAATTTATTCTCTTCATAACGCTCCTGTTCTCGGAGTTTTTCCACGTAATATCTGGCTATCAGATCTTTCGTTTGCGCTTTGTTCATTTCCAGCTCCCAGTGTAATTCCTTCGAGCACGAAATGGACATTATCCCTACACACACATAACGAAGACGAAATTGACACTCACGGAATAATGTCGATTGCGAATGACCGACATCGGAAGGCCTTTCTCGTTGGCGTGAAAGAAGTCGACCAAGATGTCAAGAGCATCGTACAGACGCTCAAAGAACCACATTTGTTTCTGTTTAAAAAAATAAACAATTCCGGTCACAGGAAGACATTCACTCAGCGCAATGCGATTACACCTCGGCCTCTCCGTCTATTGATTCCACAAATGTCCAATTCCAGGAAAAACAAACAAAGAAATTGTACACCCCCCCAACGATTACTTGTGTCCATGCGCCCACCCCTAGAAATCGTTACACATATTGGTTACCATTTCTTCCTTGTCGAGAACATCGCGGATTTCCTCCAATACTTCGACCCAGATGGAATCCAGGATTCGATCGAAATTACTGCGCAACAGATTCGTGTTGAGAGTAACCAGATTGCTATCCAAGTAGTTCATCAGTTCTCCAATCGCCTGCAACGATTATTCCTGTAGAGTGCGCATCAAACGGGAATCTCGTCAACCCACGTCCTCGGCCTTGACTTTCTCGGGCGCCCAGCACAGATGAAACACGAATTTCTTGATATCGGGTCGCATCTGCGATGGAATGAACATGGATCATTTGGCTAAACATGCAATTTGGCCTCAACCCACTTTGTCGGCAACGCGATCGACGACCTGTTTGATCTTCTGAATCATGACATCGTCGGCTGATTTGAGAATAGCCGCCAAGTTAGCGCGAGCCTGCTTGCCTCTATTATCGCCCTGTTGTTTCTCGACAGCGTGGGCGATGTGTGCGAATTTGAGCGCTTCGGGGAGGGGGCGTAGAGCCCTGCGCACTTGCTCAATGTCGTTGATGGTGATACACAGCTGCAAAGCGAAATCAACACATGACATTTCACGACACGCAAGATCATGACAATCAATCTGCTAGGGTTGAATACCCGATGTATAGCTTGGCAATTAGCCAACAACTGTACCTGTTCAGTGACGTCAAACTGGCCGATTTCGTCGTAGTAACCGGCCTGTTTCAACTTCTCGTGGATCCGATCAGCGTAGTACGTCGCTCCGTAACAAAGGTCCTGCGCGGAACAGAAGATCAAACGAAATGCGGCGACCTGCGAAACAAGCAGCACGGACCTCTGTGATCTTCTGTACAAATGGGTATGCGCCCGCGTAATCCGGCCAATCTATGCTTTTCCAGAAATCGACCACCTGCAATCACGCATTACAATCAGTCAGAGGGCATCCGGGGGCGTTACCTGTCCAAAGCAGCAGGCAACATCCACTGCCGAGGTGCTCTGCTTCACGTGGCCATCCACCTGGCCCACCTGCAATTAAGCTCGCGTTTTCATTCACACTCATTTGTACATGTCTGAGATTGATTCTTCAGCATGCAACGGTGTGAAAAGTTACCTGTCCAGAAATTGAGATTTCCTGAGAAGCAGCAATGCGGAGATGAAAAAAAGGTGCAAGAGGGGAGAATGTGAGCAAACGTGCAGGTAAATGGTGATCACAAGACAAGCGGCAACATGTTTACTGATATTATTCAGAGAGTGTTGAAAACGGAGGCATATCAGAGTGGATACAAGATGGAGGCATATCAGAGTGGATACAAAATGGAGGCATATCAGAGTAAGCAAGGGATCACACATAATGTTACGTAATATGAAATTGCGACTGAAAGGGTGATCCCTATATGTCGGTCGTATATACTAGTAACTACAGGTGCCATAACGCCGAGGATTATGTAATAAGCAGAGTATACGGTGCTTGAATGCGGCGTGCATATTAGGAGCTGTCTGTTCTACCTTGTCCAAGTCAACAGCCTTCTTGATCCTGCCCATTAACTTAAACTTGGAGACGGCGATCCAGCGTTGCACTGGAACCTTGAACCATTCGTAGTATTGCGCCCCAGATAGTCCTTTACGATCACTGATAGGATAAAATAAGATATAAGAGTCTGTGTGGTGAGCGGATATAGGATGTACCCGCTGGGAAGCTGATCCCTAAATCCATAGAACTCCCTGAGGGCCAAGTAGAGTTCAAACAACGGTGTGCCCATCTGCTGAGCGGTGACGCGATCGGCGCTGGCTTCGGTGACTTCCGGAATTCCGAAGTTTATCTGCTCTAGATCCGCTTGCAGATCCTCGCCAAACTGCCGGGTAGAGAAGGAACTTTTAACCACGCGCGTTCAATCGCAAATAGCGAAAAAAAAAAAAACAACACAACAAAAAAACAACAGTATCAGTATTTTCCAAGAAACCCTGAACCAATCTCAGCAGATTAGACAGAAAGAGTTAAAAAAGAGGTGTAAAATTGGAGGCAGAGAACGGACAAAAATAATGTCACCAAAGTAGGAGTTATTGGCGTGTTTTTTTTTTTTTTTTTTTTTTTTTTTTGGTGTCACCGTATTTATCTATTTTTTATTATAAATACATGTAATCTCAGCGGGTGTGGTTGGGTTGTTAGTGTTATTAAGTGCTTGTTAACTTATTCACCTTATTATTGGTGTGTGCATGTTTATCATAATTAAGTTAAGAAGTGCGCACAAAAAGTGAGAATTTGCAAAGGAAAGAAAAAAGTGAAAATGGATGAGGAAATTTCCGAAGAAAATGTGCGAAAAAATAGACCCCAAAACGAAGTGGGAAATGCAATGGAGAGTTGTGAGATGAAAGAGATAATAAGATTGTTCAGAAAAGAAAATACATCGAATGATTTCATAATTCAGACCTCCTCCTCCAACACTTTTAAACAGTCACCGTGAACCTGTCAAACAAAATGGCGGACACTTTAAACCCGGACATACTTTGCATTGCACTACATTTCCATGAATGAACCAGTTCTTTGTTCACTGTTTGCAACAAAACACTCACCATTTTCTCAATTTGTTTGTACGTCACAGCAAAATAATTCAACTTCACCGTGCTGTTAAAGTTAAAGTGGATTGTTAGTCAAAAAGTTGAAACCGTGTTTTGGAAGTTTGTTTAGTAAACCTTTCGTATATGGGATTGTAGAACTGGATGGCTCGTCGGATTTCGCCGTTCAGCCGGTTGGCTAAATCGGTCATGCTTCCTAAAGCGTCATCAGTGCTCTGTGTCGAAAATAGGTCAGTAGGTTTAATGACGTCACAAAGGTCAACTTACGACTGATGTCCGCGTGGCGTTCCTCGCACGTTCGTAATGTTCGGCGCTGCTTCTCTGCAATCGAACTGTTTATAAACAAAGCGAAAACAAAATGTCGATCTCGTACCTTTAAAACTGCGCACAATTCGTGGTGCAGTGGGTTGTGGAAAGGTTCACATTTCTCAAATAGCTTCATCTCGTATAACTTTGCGAGGCATCTGAGGGTAAAAAGGTCAAGGATCAACATGACGTCATCGGTAGACGGGGCAATCAGATGTCGTCTTGCAGAGGGCTTATCGCATCGATGCAATTACTCACGTGCCCCCCCCCCCCCTTCCCCAGACGTCACGCTATTCACGAGAAGAACAAGCTATCAGTGTGCCAGAATCAAGCATGATTTGCATGTGATTTGCACATACCAGTTTGTACGCAATTAGTACTAATTACCCTATACAGTAGTCCGAAATTGACATCAGCACATCGAAACTCGTTTTCAAACAGAGTTATGCAATCTATGGAAGTTCAACACGTGTGTAGCTGTCAAATTCAATTGAAGGGGAAAGGGAAGGACTCTAAGAGGATTCTAAACGACTTCGACATAGGGAGCAGTTCGAATTATCCATGCATAATACACGTGCGTAATTACAGTATAATTATCGTCTGTACCTCAGCATATTCTGTAACCGAGTTTGCGCAGCTCTGTTCGCGGGTGGATAGAGGTCTCGCTGTTTGCAGATCAACTCCACACAGTACGCTATAAAATCGCGGAAATTATCAGCTAATTTGTCCTCCTGTGAAAAGCATTGGTCAGTCATTGATAATTAATCAATTCAAATTTCTGATGTCCACCTCATCCCTGGTGAGCGAATCCGGGTACCATTTGCTGTCAAGGTCCTCCATGAGCTTGTACAGGAGTTTCCAATCGAAGGAATGTTCTCGATGTTTGCGAGCAAACGCGGATAAACGGCTGCAAACGGGAAAGAGAAAAAAGAACGCATTTACATAATAAGACTTCTGGGTCAAAGGAGCAGACTGGCTGCTTGGAATGGTCAAGCTGTTTGATTTAGGCAATTGTGAATACTGACCACATCGCTTGCTGGACGTCGGTGATGTCTCCTTGAATTGCATGTTGATGCAAAATAGTCAAGGCGGCGCGAGGAAGATCTCCCCGCCACTTGTATACCTCGCCCTTTCCTCCCTAATTAATTATTCAGATTTATGCAAATGAGGACATATTTGCGAGGTGTTGCGTCACCTTAAATCTCCGGATTTCATGGTCGATGAAGAAGAGCATGAGCTCCTCGTGTTGCTGGGTCTCGCTCCAACTCTCTTCTTCCGAAATCCCGCGATCTTCTCGCGTGGCTAGCTTGACTTTCAGAAGGATCCGACCTTCGACATTCGACCTGGCTGACCTTCCCTCAAGGTCAAAGTATTTCTCCACGCCGGTTGATGGGATGTCCTGTCGGTTACGAGGTTATCAGTGGGGCTCAGAGACGGATGCAAACTCACATGAAGCGAGACGTTGACCGAGCCGAGGAAATCGTCGACGTTTCCTTGGCTGTTGGTTCTCGCCGACTGTGCAATCTGCTTGAAGTACCGTCCCAAACCTTTGAAGCCCGCGATTTGGTTGAGCTGCTTGGCCGCATCCACCACCGAAAACTCATCATCGTGGTCCCTGTGTGACCAAAACAGACATGTCAATTAACCAATGAATAAAAGACATGGTGTTTGAGCAATCTTGGTTGGGCAGGTGACCCCAAATCGCAAACAATCGAAGCAGGTGGTCGAGGGAACCCGAATCGCTCACTGTCTTCAAGGCTATGGCGTTGCTCAACACACAATGCGCAGCGCCCGCTCAATTTCACGATACGCAAGATATTGCTTGAAGGCAACGATGACAAAAGAAGGGTGGGGGAAGACCTAGTACAGTGTACATAGCCGTGAGATTGCAGTACACGTGCACTGTACACAATATACACCCACGTGTAGCCTTCGTTGCGTTTGCTGACAATGGGCTTTCGACATAAGAGCTAAAAAAAATTCCAAGAGGATCAAACCAAACGTTTTTTTTTTTTTTTATCTTCACAATAATAGATGGTCGGAAGATCAGAGAGCACACAGGGATTAGTGAGAATTCATTGTCTGTTGAAGAAAAAGAAAAGTACTAACCAAATGTCCAAATGCAAGTAGTCAGTGTCATTGCTGTCCAAATCACTGCACAAAAGGAAATATATATAAGTAATGACTAATGATGTGTATTGATATTATATCATAAAAAAAAGTGGTGTCATTCACCTGTAGCCCTCGTCATATAAAGAAGTGTTTTGAAGTCGCATATGTTTTCGTTCTATTTATATATTTATTTCGCCATCTACAAAATGGTGCTTAAATCGGACTTACAATTTGAACTTCTCGTTCCACAACGGGTTCAGCGTCTTCGGTTTCACTGAGGTGCTTTTGATGAACCTGGCTGGAATGAGTTCCCTGGCTGTCTTGTCTTTTTTCTTCTTGAAGCTCTGAGAGAACTTCTTCAGCGCGCTTTCCTTCCTGCCCCCCTTCACGGCGTCTTCATCCGAGGAGTAGCTGCTTTGGTTCGAGTCGAGCAGACGGTCTTTGGCCACGCGCGAACCAGGAAGGATTCCCAGCATGCAGTACGGGTCGCTGAATCCTGCAATCACGTGACGATATTCAATGCAAATTAAAGGGGAATCGGAGTTACGTAACGAATTACACGGACGACGCCGAATGCGAATTACGTCGGGGATGATCGATATTTATGATTACCGTGTTTATAATGACGATAATGATGATGTATTGTGTGTACACGAAGCTCTAATAAAATGATGACGAATGTTCTAACAGGTAAAACTACAACAGTTGGTGGCACTAAAGCGACTAGTTTATGCCTCTTTGCTGCTACGCGTCGGTCGCTCAGCAATCGAACGCAGCAGTCAATAGAAGAACCGCTGACTACGCACTCAGCACACGGTCAACAGGGGAGGTCAAGGTCACAGAGAAGTGAGAATGCAACATCTGCAGCGGTCCAATTGAGACCCGCAAGTGGAGAGCAATGTTCGCTTCGGCTTACCATCGGCGTCTTTGGCTTCCAGGTCACGTGCCTCCACCACTGTGACGTGTAACACGCGGATTGGTGCCTGAAAAAGAAAACATTTTCAAGTACAAGGGTCACGCCATATAGCGCCATTAATGGTGTTTCAATGTTCCAACTGGGCAGCGATGGGTCATTGACCTATTGCGGTACAATTCGTGATTTTAGATATCGATGTAATGAATGACGGATATGGCAATCGGGTTTGCAATCTTGTTGCTATTTTTAGACATGTAATGGGTCTGATGCCAAACTTGTCCGCGCGGCATCGAATGCCTAATTCAGGGGATTAACATCTGGTTCCATGAATTTCGAAAGCATATATAGAAGCATATAGATTATATAATGGCCTACCGTCTACCTATGGTTGGTTAAGGGGCAGCACTGTATGAGCACAGAACAGGGGAACTGTAGCAACAGTGAGCATCACCCTAGAATGGCTACCTGGATGGGCACAGTGCATGTATAACAACCAATCAGTTCATTCTAAAAGGTAGTTTATAGTAAACTCGCCAGGTCAGATGCCAAAGGAAGATTGTCGGGAATTCCACAACAGTCTATATGTACTTCTGTTCAATATAATTACTGGTGTACGTGAGGAGGGCGTTGTAGTATAGAGGCGGCTGGAATTGTGAGCAAATAAGGTCGTCATTTTGGAGAGCTGAGGTTTATTGCAAACCGATCAAGCATTGACCTCTCAAGGATTTGACATTCTTGCTACAAAGTCACAGCAGAGATCAGTCCCAACGGCGTTCAAGGAAAGAAACACTGGTGATTGACTTTCCCCGGAAAGGGAAAGACCACCTGACTAATGACTAGCGCGATTTGCGATTACTGAGCTAGAAAAACGCCGGGGTTTCCCCAAAATGCAGTATTTATGTCAATGTACACCAAAAGCAAAGAGTTTCGATTTTCAACTTTCAGAGCAAATTCTCAAATATCTTTTCCTCCATAGGGAATGAACACCGGCTGTGTGGATGGCAATTTACAGAATCATTCCAGTTCAGAAACGTGCAAGTGCCACCCATTACAATATCTTATGCGTGGAATATTTCGGACAATATCTTAGACCAACCTTTTCTTCGCTGGCCCTTGCCAGCAATCGAGCGTGGTCCTCTGGAGTGACTCCGAAAGACTCCCTGGCGTAGATGTATAGGTCCTGGATGATAGGCAGGTGGCTGCCGCTGGTGGCGCCAATCTTGTGCTTAATGGTATACAAGACTTCGATGTAGAGCGTCTCGAACTGAGGAATGAATCACATTGACAAGTTAATGGCTGTTTGTCCTGGAACAATGCTCGATCAATAGCATAAAGGAAGGAATACGTGAGGAGATGGGGGCGTCATGCTGGTCCTAGATGCACCACCCAAGATCAACCCACCCTCAAGCCATTATAAACATAAACAAAAAAACATTTAGACCAATGAGCTATATACCATCTAGAAAAAACCAACCATCCGAACTTCATTGACATTATCTTTGGTGATTCCAGAAGGGACCAATTTCATAACAAATCGATGTCTAAACACGCAATTTGAGTCATAATTTTCCGAATAATTCCAGCCGCGTGCTGTGTGATTTAATGGGCAAAGCGCAGCGTAGATGTTACCCAAGATGCACGCAATGTCAAAGGCAGGGAAGCAGCCACCTTTACCTCTTCTTCGTCCTCCTCTCAGAGAGTTTTCCTTGCGTCTTTGAGGAGCTGTTTTAGCGAAGCAACAAAGGATTGCTCTTCCGTTGTGCCATAAGGACGACATGGACGTTTGCTGTGTTATAACCAAGTTGCGGAGTTCGAAGCAAAATTACCGAGTTATTCTGAGCTGGAGAAACAGGAGATGATTGAGGGTCGGTATTGCCACAAACACCCTCACCGAGGACTGCTAATTATGATCTATATATAGCTTTGTTTTTATTTCACCTTGGTTATTTTATATGTCGGATGTTTTAGATGAAAGAAGGGGAACCTCTTTTGATTGTATTCAACACCGGGGGCAGAGTTTTGTATCGAGATTTCTTGGCATTATAATCCCACAATAACTCTGGTTCGCGAGCATGTATTTACACGTAATGCGTATCTTGCTTTGCATCTCGATATGCTGACAAAAGATGCTGACAAAAGATGTTAACAAATGCAAGGATCAAGAAGGTAATCGGCACTGCGGGTGAGATCACTCGTGATCTACCTGCACAGCAATCAATTATAGGGATTCATTGACGTATGCACACCTTTTATCACGTATGAGCTTTTTATATCCACCATCTACAGGTGCATGTCATACACAAACGAATTGGTGCCTTGCTGGTTATCTTCACAGTTCCTGAAGACAACCAAGTAAGCATTCACATTACGCACAATGCATGCAGCTGATTGCAATGGTTGGTGTTTCTAGCTGTTAAGCCAGAGCGGACATTCAGGTATATAATGTATAATGGCTGCACAGTTAAGTAACTTATATTGAAGCAGTCAGCAGCCTTGCAATTCATTTACCGATCTCGACCGAAAAGCCTCGGGTGTAAAAGTATCAATGTATGTGATGAGTCGAAATCCAATAAGATATTAGTTATAGAATATTCTGATTAGAATCATACTTAAACGCAAACATTTTTAGTGAATCGTCGGCCGAATTTCCGCATCAAGCCATCATGAGAATTCTGAGCAAAGGAGGTTGACTTGATGGAGGAATTGATAGTCTGAAGAATAGCGATGGAGTGCAGAGGTCTGCCTCGTTCAGTCGCTGGGAAAATAGCACTTGCTGGCGAGGGGAAAAGGGGTCAGAGGCAGACTTGCTGGGTGGCCGTGCACAATGATTCTGTGGGGTTTGTGGAGCAGCGAGCGGATTCCGGGACGGTCCGTTCCCGCCAAAATAGGCAATAAAATGTCGCAGGTTTTATGAATCGAGAGCGTTTGATGGAGACAGATAGCGTTATCGGGGAGGGGGGGGGGGTACATTAAGCGTCGGTTGGCCGTATCAAGAACGCATGATAACGCTGATGCGACGATCGTCGAAAGATGATCGCCTTAGGTCCAAAGCATTCCGGATCGAAGCTCCCTGAAAGAACGGACGAAGAAGGAAAATGAAAGGAAGAGGGCCGAGCAAGATGCTTGATTGCTGAATGACAGAGCTTCCCTGGCCTCAAATAGATTTAAGACCCTCGCGAGGGCTTCCTCAAGCCTTCAATCAGACCGGAAATGCTTGCGAGCGATGATACCGCGCAGGCGCACCATTGGTCCGAATTAGCGGAGATGACGGAAGAAAAATAAGCGCATGGTCCGGCTGACTGACCTCGTCCTGTGTGAGGGCGCTGTGTCGAGGTCGGCTGACGCCTCTGCTTTCCAAAGGAGGAGATCGTTCTACTTCAGCTTCATCCTGACAGGGAAAGAAAAAAAGACACAGGGTAAAGATCGTCAGGTTATAGATGACATGTACAATGGCTGTAATGGTCTATATGCGCTGCTTCCAGGCAATGTTTGATGACTCCCCGTAGGCATTGCTTTCTTCATCAGCTCTGGCACCTTGGAACACAGCTCGTGAATCTCTCTTTCCGTTTAATCAGCCTCCTCCGCACTTTTCAAATATACTAGTTTTTGTGAGCATTCGTTTTATCGTGATTGCAATTTTTTATGTATGTATTTTCCCCCTTTTTTCTTTTGGGGTGGGGGGTGGTGGGGAGGGGCGTCCTCCGTCGAAAACGAAGGCGTGGTCCCTTTATAGGTGCCAAGAGTAAGCGAGAATTTGATTTCGTCTGTTACGAAATGGAATAACTGACAGAGGGCAATCTGTATTAGATTGCGTTTAGATGTGATTTAGCTCATACGATTCTCTGTGATGGGTTGCCTCGTTCCTGTATATATCGACTTGAATGGTTTATTGTGAGCACATATAATACATATAGTGGTTAATAGAAGTATACACCGCGGAGATACCAACAATGACACTGGGTTCTTTGTGACATCGACATTGAAACACGGCTTCTGTTGAATGAACCCCGTGTTCGGATAACAAGAGAGCTTCAATATCATCGTGATAACTTCTGCTTCCTCATTACGGCATTAATCTCGACTGACAATGTTGCTACGGTCACTCAACCCCGTCGTTCACAAGGATGACATTGAATGCAACGCAATGGACAATAAGCAGATTCCCACCCTGATCCCAAAACAATACTCAGAAGAAGAATGATAGGGAAGAGCTATATTTAGAGGCAACAGAAGAAGATCGTATGAAACGAAATGAACAAATCTTGTTTATGTTTTGTAATTGACTGCACGCAGGAAATTGGATCATGAGATGGAACAGCTACACCCTCAAAAACAACACGCTATGTTTGTCACTGAGCCGCTGCCCCATCTCGCCAGCGGTCGAAGGGGTCGAGATTTGTCGGTTCCGTAACGATCGCCGGATAAGCCATCGCTTTGTCGGTCTAACGAACAACCGGGCTATCCCGATGGACATGTTTGCTTTCGATTCTAGGCGGAGTAATTGTCACTCTTTGGCCTTGACTCTCACCGGAAGTGGCATGGGCGGAAGCGATGCACGTGTCATCTGCTATTGGATGGAGCTGATTCGGTTTACGGAAGCTTCGTGCTCTTCAATTACAAAGCCTGCTGCTTCATTCGCCGCGCCTGCGCACTTGCGTCGAATGTGATCTCAGGCGGAAGTTTACGTACTTGTGAATACCACAATACTGGCTTTATTTGGAGTTATTTTGATCCGTGTGCAAGGATTGGGGACAGGGGTAGAAGTTGCTTATTTTTGTATCATTGTCATCTAATTTTTGTTGCTGAGCCATTAGCGATTAATCGATTAGTTTATTAACGGCGTGCAATTAAAATAAATCACAGCAACAGATGTTAAATATGAGTTAAAAGGCAGCATAAGGAGAATCAAAACAATGGGTTACAGCATGTTATTTTGTACAATCGTTAACTAATTGTATACACGTGTATGCAGGCATAATTAAATACTGGAAGTTGATTAATTAGATCTCGATCACAACTGAAGCAACGGATTGAGGCCTTCAATTACAGATCGCTGTATTACTAATTAACAATTAAAGTCTATGATTAAGTATAATTATACATATGTACATCATGGATGAGTATAATGAGTGGACCACAAATGAACCACACAGAGTCCTGTGTGCACGCACAATACAGCCACTTGAGTATTCGGCTCTTTATACATCCGACAAATCGAGAAGCCTATATTGCCTGCAATCATGAATTCGTAATCGATCTCACCTCGCTGACGATTCTTCGTCTTCGGTTCTCTTGTTTCCATGCCAACGCGGTGAAACTCTCGAAAAACGCTCCATCCGACTCTTGCACTCTGCGAAAAGAAAGAGAATTTGATTGGAGAAACAGAGAACCAGGATAACAGCGTAGCCTTCTTGCGTGGCCTTGCATCGTTGAAGCAAGCGACCAGTACTCGACAAGGGTCGAGAATGCGCCTAAAGCGGATGTTTCGTTTTGCACAGACGTCGCATCTTTTGGACATCTGTCAAAAGGACGACCACTGATAAGCCAAGGGGGGGGGGGGAGGGTGGGCAGGGAAGGCCTCCAAGAGAGGGGCAATTGCCTCAATTGGTTTCTCATCTCCGGGGAGCACGGCGAGGCCATTGACCTTTAGTTGGCCCGTGCTTTTGAAGCTTCCATCAACGAGTTTGTTATGAGTACGGTAACATGTGGATGTAACATTTCCCCTGATTGCTGAATGGCTGAGTTGAAAGACTTCTGCGTGTCCTCACAGGTTTCCCTGAGTGCAGTCTGTCGCTGTGTTCATAAATCGACGCCAGCCAGCGTCCATTTCACGCTCCGCAGACGCCAGCGTCGTCGCCATTACGACCGATTGCAACGCACTCAAAGACTCAGTTCTTGCCGAGGGTTGTTTGCATGAATCTTGGCAGCGGAGATCGTCAAGGGTTGTGTAATTGGAGCGACATAAGAATCTCTTGTGCAGCCTTGAGATTCGGCAAGAGGAGCATGCTCGTCCTGCGGCAGGGAACGCAAGGCAAAACAGGGCTCACCTGCTCGAACCTATTCATGTAGACACAACGAGGCAAGAAAAGACAAAGCCACTCTGTGGTAGGTCGATATGGTTTAAGATCTACTTAGCAGCGAAAGAAACCTCAACGAGAATGAATGTCTGGGACATAATAACACTGAGCACCCTTGTCTTTCCCTCCTCCACTCCCCCTTCTTCCTCTTCCTCCTTCTCCTCTTCCCAAGTGGGTCACAGCACGAGCCTCCTTTATATTTTGCTATTAACAAGACCATCGACACAACAGGAAGAAAACAATGTTTTACAAGCGCTTAACAGCAATTCCGTATGCGACGGTGCTTACAACGAGGGCACTGGCGGCAGCCAAGCAATGCTTTGATGACACTGGATCGCGCTCCAAGGTGAGAAAGATCAGCCTTCCTCAAATCGAAGTCGAATTAGGAGATGCGCTGTTGACCGCTATGTTAATCAGCGGAGCAGGATCGATGCGGAGTCGCCTTTAGCACCTACAGCGTCGTCCAACTTGTTTGCTTTAGCGCCCGAAGCGATGGACAAACAAGCCACGTTGCTTCTGTTTCCTTGTGTTAAAAACCCCGCGACACCCCCCTCCCCTTTCCACATCTTATGCACGGGTCTTAAGATTCGCAGCTTCATCTATACACCGTGGCGCCTTGTTAACTGAATCCGATTCTCTTTGGTCGTCGAGTTCTTCGCGTCGTCATAGATAATAGCAAGTGACAGCCTCATCTCGGTTTAGTCAATACACAGAGGCTTCGTCGTCGGCATCTTCATCGTCTGGGACGTTGTACGCGCAGTCAAGGTCGTCCTGGGCGTCCGCCTTCGATTGCAGCTGGCCTGTCTCACGGGATTTGCGATGCTATGCTATAGGACCCGCTCCGTATAGTGCGATCCAGATGGCTCGAGAACGTACTCGGCTAGGTGAATACAGATGAGGAAGAAGCCACGGGCTTCTATTGCGAAGCATGCGATGCCGCTTGAGAACACGCCGCCGATCGGATATTAGCCCTCTTTCAGTATAGCAGACATAAAATTCATCACTGATCCGATCTCCACCCCCTTCTCTACCCTCCCTATATGCGTCTATTGCATGCTATCTGCCCCCAATGCCCTAGGGCCAACCCAACAGGGGGCAGCGACACCTGAGCTCTCGTATCACATGTGAGGAGATGCTGGCGTCCGACTAGTGGCAAGGGATGCTCTCACCCTAAGGCTTGTTTATATGGCCCCATGGCATCGGAGCTTCTCTTCAGCCCTACGTATACAGCGTATTTATGCCTTTGAGAAGTGCATGAACAGACGAGGCAAGAAAGGATGGAGGCTATATCTCCTCGTGCTAAGCAAATTGGCATAGACTCTCCACAAGGTTGCTGGCTGGAGTCGCTTTATGGACTCAACTTGTCATAATTATAGTGAGTTGCAACCGACCATGCGTCAGTTGCAGAAGAACGACACTGCGTTAAAAGGGTGAATAATAATATAATGTATATGCATGCAGACGAGCGTGAATCCAACCCTAACGTTCTTCAAAGGACGAACAAATGTATCACAATGCGACAAAGAGTCACAACACGTGCATCTAAACTTGTAGCTTTATGGCTACACGCTATAGCTGCATCCGTCGATTACGTGGAGACTGAGTTGATGAAAACGAGGTCATGACCCCGTGTCCATAGGGAGAATGCGGCTGCTTTGAAGTAGTGATCGCAACATTCACATGAATATGAATCCCATTATGATTGATACAAGGGCGATATAGACCACGCCCTTCCGTAATCACCCGTTACACGTGTGTACCACTGCACAGGTAGAGTTATAATTATGCACGTGAATTATCAGCGAATATGAGCCCCCCCCCCCTCAACCCCCTCCTCCTGTAACTCCACTGATTATAGGATGAGGGCATGTCGTCTGAACATTGCTACGTGTTGTGCATACAGCGGCGACAGCCGATGCATCATCATGCCGAGATGGACACATATAGTTCGTCAACAGATCTCGTGCGTAATTTGAACATCATATTTTCCGAAAGTATTTTACGAGGGTCAGAGATGCGTATATTGCGGCTTGATTCAGCTGACGCGGTTAATAATGCCAGGTTGAAATGCGCAAAATGATCCAGGATTTAAACCTACCTCTGTTTGCAAGAGGCCGATCGCGAGGGCGGAGGGGTACTCTTTGTCTGTAGTCGGTTGTTAAAAGTCCTGTAGTCATTTTTATCCAGTGCTTTTTGAACTCGTTGTGAGAGTTGGAGTTGATTAAGGCTTTCGGCTTTGCGTCTCAGAGCAGGCGGTTTCTTGGTCGGGAGCCGGAAGTCCGAGAAGCGTCGCGTATCCATGGCGACGAATGATAACTCACATAGCGTTGAAAGCGTCGCTCAGAGTGCGGAGTGGCACTGCGCGCCGTCGGTTAAGCAGATGACGGGCGCCTGAGCGTGGAGCGCGCGGGGGGACGACGTCGCTGGTTGGCCAGCGAGTGAGAATAAGCAAACCAACCAGTGATTGATTTGCGTCTGAAATCGATCGTGGTTTTAGTTGTATTGATATCGCATTTGTTCAAATGGGGGTTAAATTGAACTATCAATCACGGCGGATGCTTTGATCCTCCGAGTAAAGCGTTGCGTGGATCTCCCCTCGAGGAACGATCTGCCTCGGGATCCTGCCTCATTTATAAACACGCCGGGTGCGCTGTTCAATTTCGAGATCCCTCGTGTCATGGCGTCGCTGTCAAAGTGTCCATGTCACCTTTGCTTCATTAGTCTCGCTTTACGACTTTGTCAATGTCATGCATTCGTCAACACGTAGCACCGGCAAGTTGCATCGGTGAATCGAACGCGCACGGAAGCCACACATGAGCTGAGGGGTTATGTAGATGCGTAATTGAATGTATGCAGATGATTTAATCAGCTCTAAATCAACTTGATCTCAACACAATGGCGTAACCCTTTCTTGAACAATAACTGCATGAGAGTATGGAAGTCCCTCAAGCACCGAGATAGGAGGTTACATGCATTGGGGCAAATGAACGCTGTGACCGCTCGATGTGAAATGAGAAGCCTTTGGCGTTGAATGACATCAACACCGCTGAACCTCAATAGAGCCACACAAGCGGAATTGACAGTTGTAACCACAACAACAACAACAAGAAACGACGGAAGAGCTTCAACAGTGCAACGAAGAAGGTTAAAATGAACAGAATACTGAATGAGGAGTTTGAATATCGATAGAATTTCACACGCAAAGGTCGCATTCAAGAATGAAATTCAATAACAATAATCACTGTTGTTCACTATGCAGATGAAGAAAAAGAAAATGTCCCAGCAGAGGGCGCCTTCTTGATTTGCGGACGACGCCTAAGCCTAAATCTAACTTTTATAATTTTAGAACCTGACGTCATAAATTGTACATAAATTACGTCATTCATGCAGTTTGAACATCGTTGTTTTCTGTTAGATACAATCTTCTTCTTTTTTTGCGAGCTAATAATAAAAGCTAATGAAACTATGTCGTTAATGAAATCTACGCTTTGTCCTGATACGGACTCCAGCCGGATGTGACGTCACAGCCTCGGAGTGGGCGGCCAATCAGATTCTCCTGTGCACTCTCTTCCAGCTGCCTAACAATTAATCATTACAACAAGCGGGCTGCGGACAAACTGATAACTTCATTTTTCCCCTTTGGTGGCTGGCTTCCTTTACACGAAAGATACGTACCGTATGACATGGACAATTGACATTAAGAAATCAGAATTCGCATTTTTAGCAAGTGGCTTTTGGTGGCGCGGGTTCCTGGAAGTGGGTCGGTTATTGCGATTACGTCATCCGATGTTCTGGGAATTGAGGGCGGTGATTCCCAGAAACATCAATTTAATGTCTTATTCAGATCGAAACAGAAATTTCCAATCTGCATATGTATTTGTCATAACGCTATCTCGAATGTCCGAACATTAGTCCATTGTGATGACATGTACAAGTTAGAATCATAGCGAACACGGAGCGTTATGATCTCGTGGACGAAATGAATCATAACGCACGAGATATTGTTCTGCTGTCAGCAATAACTGGCCATTATGCACAGAGGATTCGATTAGCGTCGTTAAAGGGATGAAATAGCACTGAGCATAACGACATCGCATCAACTGCTCATTGTGTCGATCTCATCATCATTCGACGTGGCGCCACATGTTGCTTCAGCCTTAACGCACGCACACAGCAGCAGCGTAATAAATATGCATTTTGGGCATCGAAGCTTACACGAAAGGCGAGAGGCCTGTGGGGCTGTCTGTATACATACTGCTATACTTCGCTGTGGCGCGGCTTTCTCTCGATTAATTCTACAGTGTAAGCAAAAACAAAGTTGTCTGCTCGTGGGGCACACAATTACAACCATAGAAACAAATAGAACCGCTAATGAAAATGCAAAGCCAACAACCTCCTTGCATGGCTCCTGTTTTGATAAGGGAACATCATGAAGAGGGCGCTGTTTTTACATATTGTAGCAGTTCTCTCTCTCGAGACGAAGCACCATCCATCATGCCAGAGCTAATCACGGAGATTACTCGCCACTAAAATAAGCCAGAATTGGCGCTTGTTCTTAGTTTCTTTGATCCTCGACTAACAGGAAACGTGTCCGCGACGGACAAACGGATCAATACACCTTTTTCATGACAATTTTTCTGTGCACCTGCGAATCAATCGACGAATCTGACTCGTAAGGAAACCTAAAATTTAGCCAATCTCTGCCAGGAATTACCGCCGCGGCTGCTAAAACAACGCTTACAGCATTAAATCACAGACCCTGTTGACCCGTATTTGCATTCGCAATCGAATGAGCAGCATTTCTGTCAATGATAAATCTTGATAGACCACCGCGAGCAGACATCCGAGTGGTGTTCTATAGCCATTGCTAAACTTCCAAGCTATGAACGCATGTCGAACGAAAAGGTCCTGGATGGAATCGAACCCAAGGCATGCCCTATTTGAAGGTGACGTACAAAGACCAAGCTCAACTCAATCCAAACCGGAAATGCCAACTGGTCACGATCATACCCTTCCGGGCTGCTCAGCTGTCCATTTCAAATATCCTGGATATACCGAGAACCTAATCTCACCCTGATATTATACGTACAGGGCCGTTAAAATTAAGTGGCTGGTAAACTGTTAACACTTAAATTATACGATTTGCTACCCATTAACTGGCATTGTGCTAATTAAATGGCATACAGGTCATTAATTATACATTACATCATAATGCAGGGGTGTCCTACTCCCAATCACTGAATATTGCGGATCCATGAATAAGCCATGTTCCACTATGGAGCCATTAAAAGGGGTTAGCAATGCTTTTCCGGTCGCCATGTACATTGCACCAATCGTGCCCGCAATCAAGCGGCTTGAAGTCGCTGAGTTCAAGATCTGAGGTTTCCTTCAGGAATGCAGCTCGTGAGGTGTTCATTAGATGGATCTGCGTTCGTACAAGTTCCAATCCATTCATAGACTGTCGTGTCCTTTCATTCGCACCCCGTGTAACACGCGGTCAAATAATAAAAGACCCGCATCGATCTTGTCACCCGAGGGTTTAGCAAAGGGTCCGACGGGGTTCAAACGGCAACAGGCGTTGCCAAGGTAACTAAGGCAGCCAAATGCCACTGCCCGAAGTGAATAAGCGGCCAGGAAGAAATGGCACTCATTCGGGGCCCATATATGTGTTCGCTGTTATACCACAGCTAGAAGATAAGTCGCCAAATTTTATTCCTGGGGGTATAAAGAATGCTTTCTGAACATTAATTATGGTGCATAAATTGTCAGAATGTCTCGGTTGTTTCTGAAGTTACAACTAATTACTTCAAAA
>KB299905.1:238863-272305 GCA_000328365.1 Capitella teleta
CTAACTTTTACATAATTATTTCTACATTATATGCATGCATAATGAAAGTTGAAAGAGCAATCTTGACAGGCCTACCGTTGCCATGGCGATAAATTTAAAGGTATGCATGGGAAGAACTCAATTAAACAAATACCTGACCATTATTTTTGTTGACATGAAGATGTTGAATTAGAATATTACGCAAATGCCTCAAAATCTCAGTACATGTATTTGATCCTTGCACGTTCTTCGTCGTTTTCCCCATACATAGTGATCGAATCAATCGGTGACGTAATATTGCTTGTGTGGCCGAGGGTCACAGATATGGGTGTACAGGTGGCAATTGAAACCAGGAAGTCAAATCACATGTTATGCAATGCATGAGTGCGCAATATTAGACAATCACCACCAGTCGAAATCGCCACCCTTCTATCAAACCATGTGGACAAATGGACATTGATTGGTTAAAGTGAGATCGATTGGAGCAATCGAATAATCATGGCTGTCGACCCTCTCTCTAAAGTCCATCATCGGCGACCCAACATTAGCCCACTCTATCATGATACAACATTAGGTCACTGCAACTTACTTGATGTTGCTGCACTGGTTCGGCCACTTGTCATCGTTGTGTTCTTCGGAGGGAGCTCGGTTGATGCTCAGTGTCCTGCTCTCTTGCCTCTTCATCTGGGGCCGCTTCGTCGCCATTCTGCAATGGACAGAGCGCGAGTCAACTCAATGCATGTTCAGTGTGTCTGTCACGCTCAGAATCAATGCCGCGCCGCTCTATTGATGACTCGTTGTAATCAATGACGGTGTGCACTTGTAGTTATGCTGACTTCAGCTGGGAGATTGACTGAAATGTGATAACCAAGACGCTTTTTGGTCATAAACACACCATTATGTGCGCTACGTAACATATAGTGCGTATGTGTTCATAGCACATACGCGAACGGACTCGCAGAATGTTTCATTACGGCAAGGTATACGTAATATACGCTTGCATTGTTCTTAGTTATCAGGTGCTTGATCCATAGGTATCCGCACAAGACAGTTTGACTGTAGCAATCTTAGAGCCGCAATGATGAAATTTCGGAATCTGTGAAAGGAAGGTTCTATTGTCCTGTGAATGAAACGATGAACATTCACTTAAAAGAGTCCGCTTGGGCGTTAAAGTTTCTTTCCTTCAGGAACCAACGACGAATGCTGGATGTGACGCAACGTTAGTGATTACTGGTTCCTCAGGTGCATGCTTATAAACACCGTCGTTTGGTTTCCATAATTTAGAGGCTATTGTTTTATGATGAATGGAGGAGAATTTTTCAAGGTGTTTTATTGAGTCTCCTGGGAGCTGTTAATCAATCAACCTACACTGTTTTGGGAGTGTTTTTGTGCCTGAAAAGCTATTAAAAGCGAACTCTCAGATGAACGTACAAAGGATGGGGTTCAAATGACGTTGCACTTTTTTTTTGTAACATTTTATCGGAAGAATGCTGGGCCGCGAAGAGCTTATTATTCCACGAATTATGCAATAACCAATGGTGATTAATGACGTCCATTAACACTTGGTCAAATATTCTACGGACCAAGGCCAATTGATTGGCGGTTAATTAAAATTGATGGCAGCATGGTAACGCAGTGGTGCAACACACAACTCTAGAAGCCCTGACACCATTATATGTTACAAAATGGAGAACACGAAACTGCATGAAAACCATAACCAGGGCTCAAAGATTCTCCATTCTCTCCATTGTGTAGTCGTTGTATTGAACAGGAACAATGAAGTTTTTAATCAACTGTCATTGTGGTTCCCTGGGAAATGAACTGAGAGTTGGAGGGGGCTGTTCCAGAGAGAAGAAGTGTTGCAGTGGAATCCTTTCCATCAGGGATATCGCGCTGGGAGTACCTTCTCGCGAGGTCCAGGACCCAGCTGTGACCGTCAGAAGCAATGATGAATTATTAGATCTAGAGTGTGCATGGTTTCGCTTTGATCTATCTGCAAATGCATAAAATAGGATTTGCGAGCAGTACTGAACACGCCACTGGTCTGAAAGAGCCAATTGAATTTGAATTAAACGGTCGGTATATGTTCCACGTACTAATACACTAGTAGCAAGCGCTGTTCATAGCTTTGATCTGTTTTGCATTTGGCATTGAAATCACGAAGGATATGTCCTCCGCAAATCCCACAAATCCCCCAAATCCGAGAATGTCCAGATGTCTCTTTCCACAGGGATCTTCATCTGTTCTGTATCCCAAGCAAGTGAAAAAAACCCAACACCTTGTTATAACGTCGATGTTCGTTTTATGCAAATATGCCCCCTCTCCCTGCCAGCAGACCCTCCTCTCCGCCCTCTTTCCAGGAACTTGTTGTCAATCGGGCTTTTATCCGTGATTCCTTTAATGCCTGCATGTCATAAAGCCATATCCACTCAAGCGTTGTCATCCGAAGCAATTTGTGCAGACAACCGGAACGTGCTCCGTCACCGAATTGATCATGAATTGCGTCCGTTCTATATTTCAATGACAATTGGCGCGGCGGCATTTCATCCTTCCTGGCAGGGTCTGCTCCTGGTCTGCTGAAACCCAAGTGCACTCCCTCGCATGCTGGCGATATCTCATGCCGAGAAATCTCCCTGTGCCTCGCTTAATTGAGAATTCGAGCCTAGCTTAGCCATCCATTACCGATTTAACCGATGTATTTGGTGTCTTGTACTGAATCTATCACAAACCAGAAGGTCAAGGTTCACAAGTAATCAGATGGCATTCGGTTTCATAGATGTCCTTAAGTTTGTTTCCAGGGCAACTGAAGATTGTTGACGTGGCATTAAGTGAGTCTTTGTTGTATTACATGTCAGCACAATAACTATAAGACTATCTGCTATTAATCATCACAACCCTCCTCTATCCCTCGTACTGTGAGCATGACTGCATCAGTGGCGTCATCAACGTCGACATGTAATATCAGTTTTCGTCAACAGTTGCGACAGGTGATATTAACATCAGCACCCGCATTTGAAATGCTTTGATTGCGCCGCCTGACAAAGCGCTTTCTTTGGAAAGATGATAAAACATCAGAAGATGGAAATGCGCAAAAATGAGATAGTATTATGAGATAGTAGTTAGACGAAGTAGACAGATTTCTTAGAAATATTACGCTGATGTTCGATTAGGTGTCAATATCGAGGCGTGGTGCACTAGTGTCAATTTCGGATTCTTCTATTTAGATCAAAATAACAACAAAGGCTTCATGCAATATTTGAGGGAAGCCGCAGAAGTTGTCAATTACGACTAATCAAAGGGTTCAGCTCCAGTCAGGAAAAAACACAAAGAATCTGTCCATTTCGACCGGATCTTCTTTGCCTGTCATTACGTCTTTTCTATGGTTTTCGGTTTGTTCGCAAAATGGCCGGCACTTGACCCAGCCCCTCCTGCTTGTCGCTTAGCAACTACTTGCAAGTGTGAAGGTCGTTTCATGGCGATGTTTCCACTAGTTACACCCAAAAGCAATGCATAACGGTGCAAGTGACAGAAGTGGAATTGGCAGAGGCAGCGTTGCATCCTTCCCTTAATCCCAGAAAAAGGACGCGCCTTATATCCGGAATTCACACTAAGAGAAAAAAGTACACGCGAACATAATATATGGCGCACCCAGGGAGCAAGTGAAGTGCAATAGGGAGCGGCCACAACGAAACCAGCGGTGTTTAACAAGGATGGATTGGATAGAGGTTGGTTTTTGCATCTCTCCCACACTCCCTGCAGATACCATTCGAAGATTAGGGGCACATTTACATTAAATATACATGCAGGGCAAATGTGCAATGATATGATTTGAACATTAAGGATGATCTCCCCGAGATCCTTAAGATTTTCTGTGCATGATGTAATGTAGCATGATTGGTTTGAATCTCTCTGTATCATATAAGATCCTTGTAATATTTCTTTTATGAGGTATATGCACAAGTGGTGTACAAGTACAAAATATTCATAAGAAAGAAGGAAAGGAAAAACAACCAAACAAACAACAAATTGATTAAGATTAAAGTAAATTAAGATTAAAATCATTAAGTGATAAACAGCTCTAGGGTAAAACTTTAGTCAAAGCATAATGCATTTAAGAGGGAGTTAAACTCCTCCCTCGTTCACCCATTAGTGATAAATCCGCTGCAATCTCGCAGACGGATAAGATCCCTCAATAAGTCACCTATTTGTTGGGTGGCGTCATCAATAGAAAAAAATTGAGCGGAAAGAGAAATTCTCACTAAGGAGTCGGTGCTTTGGTATACCAAGCATTGTACATAAATGAACAGAAGAAGAAAAATATTAGAACTCAGGAGTAACTCAGGACGAAGGAACTCACACTGATCGCTGAATAAAAACGAGTTCCTGTACATAATTTTTTTTTATGATTAAGAGTTCGAAATTGAGACACAGGGGTGCGCATCCCCTCATTGTGGAATACTGCCAAGTGACACAAGCTTCCATTAGCGTTGCGAACATAATGAAAACATCTCGTAGCGTTGAAAGGAAGCGAAAGGGCATTCTGGGAATTCCACCTGTTGAAGTTTCGTTGTAACTGACATGACTCACGGAGATGCACTGATGATTAAACAAAAGAATAATTCATTGAGAGGGTTTCGCCTTTGTCCAAAACAATATAAAATTCTGTTGATGGTGTTAATATCTGAGCAGCTATGCGTCCTTGGTCCGCCTACACTCAACCATCGTGCAACAATACGAACGAAAACTAACGAGTCTTACCGAAAGGTAAATATTCAAAAGCAAGTGACCACGTCCCAGAGAAAATGGAAAATAAAGCGCAGCACTTCATATCGGGATACGGAAACATGCAAATACAAGACCCCATCGATGAAAGTGGGACACTCGGAATACAAAAACAGGGATGGAAGATTGAACTTAAACACGACACCATGGTGTTTGAATGTCCGTCTCGAATTTCTACACGGTTGCCTCATTGTGAATATATTTCATGTCGAAGTAATTTTCTGCGTGTTTTTACATCTTTAGCATGAGAAGACAAGAGCGATGTTCGTTCAAAGACTTCAGTCGTGTCTTTTTTGGATGGAAACAGATGCTAATTTCCAGCACCGTGGCTGCGATACCCTGGGGAGGAGCGAGAGGTCAGTCTGCGCTGAATTATTTGTGGCATTTTCAAGTGAACGCATCCATCTCGTTTGATGAATGGTCTTTTCAATTTGTGGTTGATTCGGGTTTCAATGAATGCATAATTGACACCGCGAATAAAGAGGCCTGCATCGACAAGGAGTTCAACTTCAATGGTGTGATTCCAATGGACGCCAATTATCAATGTTTGTACAGGATGTGTGCTTGAGTAAAAATTCAAGTTAGATTCAATATTAGGTTTTAGGTTCTATCACATGTGGGCAATAGAGATATTTGTGGTGGTATCGCAATTTCAGCAGTGATAACCCTATATCAGCACGGTATGCATATCACACGGTAGACCTTGAGCCATTGTGCAGTGGATGCATGTTAATGTATTGATAGATACTGCTATAGCCAGATCGGAGCAGATTGCCTTAAACCCCGAAGCCTTAGAGCAACATGAACGTCCAGGTGAAACACTTTATGCAATGTGCAGTTTGTTTCCTGATGAAAGGTGAGCATATAATTAGGGCTACCGAATATGGGGTCCTCAAGATTGCTTACGTACAAATATGTGCGCGCATGTTTACGTGAATAGAAAGACTTGTTATCTGTCTCATGCACTAATGTCTCTGGTGCAATCAGATCAAATATGCTCCTTTTGACAGGATCTCGCATCTCGCCAAAAAGGCACGGCATAAATAAACGAGCATACGCAATCCTTTGCGTGATGGTGACCTTTCGGAGACCCGTAATTCGGCGAGGGAGTGTTCGGCTAAGGTGCCCAGGCACCCTCTCCCTTCGTGAACCACTCACTACAATGGGTGCAACCATGCATAAGATATGACAAGAGTCACAAGATGGCGTAAACACCATCTGAAAGATTAGCGAGTGATTGAATTAAAAGACAGATAGCGTTCAGTGAATTAGGTGGCCGTACGTAGCATATGGAATAGATGATGCCTCAAAATTATACTGAACTTTTCTACGTGCATGCATTTCCCAGAGAGCTCAGCCAGAAAGAACAAAGAGCTTGGTCGTTGATGTCTGTCGACCGAAGGGAATTGATTGCACAGAACTTCTCTGTAGCCCTCGCCATGGTGGGTCCTGGTGGACGAATATTTGGCACCCCATGGTATAGCCACAACAACATGAATGGTGGGTGCATACTATGTACGATATTGTGAGCATTTCATAGATGGATGGGTGCATTGCAGATTACAGTGTGCACATATGATACAAGTGTACACAACCTCTGTTGGTCCCTTTCTGGGCACATTTATGCTGCGGATACATAGGCTATCAGTACAAATGAACCACGTTTAATACATACATTTAGGCTTTATTTTGCCAATACGTGTTCATAAGACATGAGACGGTTTTGATGAGAGAGCCAAAATAATAAATTAATGGGAATTTCACGAGCTCCTGCGGTATTATGTAATGGTATGCAGCTGAATCAGATAATTTAATCAATCAGATACAGGTAGCACATCATCGCAGTCATTATGCGATCGCCTTTCCCGGCATTTCATCTCCAGTGACAGCAACAGTGTTCAAAAACTTTGCCAATATATTATTTACACGTGCACTCAACGATATAATGCAGTGGGATACAATTGCGAGTGAATATGATCACCAGAGACCCCGAACGATTGTTTTGCTTCATGGCGCATCACTTCATTACTCCATTTACCATTTTACACTCGCGTCAGTCCACTGTGAGCGGCTGGGTCGGTGAGACATGGGGCTATACTTTTTTCTGCGCCGAGTCCCCACCTAATAAGAGTGGAGGTTTATCATGCAAGCACACCGTACATCACGCAGAGATGTGCTGCCTGTGTTACGTATGGGAAGACACGTGGCTCTCCGATTGAACAAGGCAGAGGGGCATTGCCCAAGGTGCCTGCAAAATGAGTTATGTAATGCTGCCTTGATGTTTTCCAGGAATAATGACGAAATTGACATGAGGGTACGTCGCCGGATTAAATATGAACGACCCCAGGACAATTCCAAGGTGATGGAGAAGGGTTTCTCGCGGAAGAGGAGGAAATGAAATGTTGATTTATCTCTTTTTGCACCTTTGTCGAAAAAAGAACGCATAACTTTGTTACTCGCACAAGATCAATTTTTATTGCCATGCCAGTGGACCGCAAGAAAAGCTTTCACGTTTTACGCTAATGCAACTAGGCTTTACGAGTAAATGCACTTGTATACATGTATAGTGATTGTATGAATGATAAATTATCAAACCTGATTACATTATATCATACTTTAATCACAGGTATAAATCCGCGATAAACACTAACGTTTGGTGTTATGATAAAACTACGGTGCAAATCGCTTTATCAGCAATAATTTATCGTCTTAAAATTATGGCATCTAAGGGATGCTGTCGATCACGAATATCGTACATTTCATTTTTTTTTTTCCACCGCATTGGTGGAGTTTATCGTTTCGGGCGTTCTAAATCAAAAGGGCATTTAATAAATAGCAATAAGTAAAAAAAAAACCAGTCGCAGTAGAAAAAAAAAAAAAAAAATAAAATAAAAGGGAGACGAAAAGAAGAAGCGAAACGTGCGGGATTGGCCAAATTCTCGCAATTAATCACAAAAGCGCATCCGGAAGAGAGAAAAATTCCGCAACAGGGGCAGTCCATTTCGACTGAGCGGGAGGTGAATTTCTGCTTCTAGCGGATTACTGTAATTGTGTTTTCGGCAGCGGGAAGTTGTGGGGGGGGGGGATCGAAATGGTCGCGGCGCTGATGTCGATCTCATCGCTCGCGAAGGAAATGGCGCACTGGGTGCGCACACGAAGCAGCGCAATCTGGGATTGGATCATTCCGATGCACTTGTGAGGTTACGCGTGCTGCGGGGAGAAAGCGACTCGAAAGAGCAACGCCACGCAGATAATGTTTTCTGTTGACGAGAGATCTTCAATGGATTTGCTTTAGGCCACGTGTGTCGGCGGCGGTTTTATCATTTCCTGGCATATAGCTGTCAGTACATTCAGTAAATGACCCCGACGTGGCTTTGCATCTCCAAGTACACGGACTGCGTGCTGGGGGTCAGGGATCGTTAACCAGATTGAATCGGATGCATTATATACAGACATGTATCAACTCCTCCTTGGCGAGGTTGTCGTATAAATGCAATAATACAGAGACGCTGAGGCCCATTACACCCCCGCGATCAAAGATACATGTATATCCACGCATGCTGTTTCATTACAGTTTGATGCAACCATTCGGATCCATTAGCTTATCTGATGTTACGCCATATCCATGACATCTTCTGCGAGCAATTCGGCCCCTCGCCGTCATTATGCTCTCCTCTGGGAACGTGGAAACCTTCCTGTGTTCCCCAATTGCCTTCATCCTCTTGCGGCTTCTTCCCTCGCAAGGTATGTGAGCAACCTTGCTGAAGAAACAACGTGTCTCCTTTTCACAGTGCTAACGAATAGCTACGACGCACACCAAACGGAATAATTATACCAGTCGGATGCTTATGATGAGACACGTACCATTGTTAAGTATGACAAACACAGTGCTGGCGACACTCGTGTCTCTTTCGATCCCTGAGGACCGATCTGACGAGGCATCAGATGGCAGGATGTCTGACAATGGCCATTGAGGCAAATCCACACAGAGTAACGACCTATGCTTATAGATCGCAGAGTACACCTGCTAACATGTTTATACAGTAGGGGCAAAGCTCCACGCCATCAAATCGAGATGAGTATGTGATGATACTTTGGTCAATGGTCACTGAAAGGGGGCATTGTGTCGCAAATGAAGGCGTGCTGACCCACAGTCAATGTATATAGCTATACCAGCTATATGCATGTACATTGTACGCTATTGGTGATACTATAATGGCACAACAGTGTGTTTAAGTGTAGACACAGAAGACGTCAGCGCAGATCAAACGAACGAACCCAAACCGCGCCCCACGCGATCATAGATGAAGCATGGCTGATTGCGCAAATTGCCAGCAATCGTTCAGCTCGAGTGAATGCGCCATTATCACATGGCGCAACTGATGCATGCCTCGGGAACGAGCAGCAAGAATTGTGCGTACATTGCAAACATAAGACAGCAATGTCCAGCGGGAAACACCTGCTTGAAAGGGAGACAGCCAGTCGCCATGGATACAGACGGTCGTCTGCAAACACGGCTTATGATGATCAACCTCATCAAAGCGTTGTCCAGTGATCACGTGCCGTGCCGTGCTGCTACACCCGGAGCGAGGATGTCTATGCAATATTGAGTAATTGAATGCTCCGTAAGATAACAGGTCCTTTTAATTAAGTCTTAGGCACAATGTATATGCACGCACACACGCCTATGGTATAGATGCAAATCTTGGTTATATGAGGTATCTTGCAGCATTCGTGAGCTTCATGTTGCATATCATTTGGATTAGGCACCTGTCTGGCCAATATATGTATTATTCAGATGAACGGGCCGAAGAAGTAGCTAGACAGGTATAAATGGTCACCTGAAATAACACATCTGACATGACAACTAATTAGTTAGTAATGAAGATAGCAGGACAACTTAGGTCATTCATAAACTGGCAAACAATCAATGTCATCCCTTAGATGACACCACCTAGTCTATATCCCCTCAATTATATTTGACAAAGTAAAGTTTAATCATCACAACAGGTGTATAACTCGTGTATATTCGTTTGATGTTGTGGTTGAATCATGCGTAATCCTTTTGCCTGTACAGTCATCAACTTCCCTGTTTAGCAGTCGATTTCTAGACACCCAATTCTGATGCCACCACAGACGAATCGGGTCAGAAAACAACCAGAAATTTTCAATCAGATGAAGTTGAACCGAAGCAACCAAGCTGAGCACGGGCTTGGTCCCAAAGGCAGAAATAGCAGCCAACTGCATCGACGCTCATCAGATGTATGCCAGGAGGTATGACATTATGCTGAAATCGTCCCCAGTTGAATGACCCCGGATTGACCCCGAATGACCCGCATTTGCATGCATTGATAGACAATACCAAAAACAATTGCACACAACTCATCAAGACTTCGTTCCCTGATATATATTTGCCAGACAAAAGCCGAGTAATCACGGCTGATTGTTAACGGCACAATGATCAATGGACTGAGGTCCCTGTTGCATTTATCCTTCGGCAAGAAAAGGTTCCCCTGGCGAACCTATTCGGGCAAAATTCCTGCCTCGTTTGCTGCTGAAAGGTACGGTGTCCAA
Organism: Capitella teleta; assembly: GCA_000328365.1. Taxonomy (NCBI): domain Eukaryota; kingdom Metazoa; phylum Annelida; class Polychaeta; family Capitellidae; genus Capitella; species Capitella teleta. The sequence continues at coordinate 249,199 of KB299905.1, forward strand.
GGAGCGATTAATTCGTTTTAATCTATTTTACAGCGGTGCCTTGTGAGGTACGTAAAGCGACCGCTTCACAGACAAAAGCCACACGAATCGGTGGGCGATTGGATAGGAACACACGACACGTGTTTGTGTGTGGAGCGAAAACAATATTGAAGGCTGTGGCTTCGGTGCTCAAGATTCATATGCAGACAAAAGGGAGATACTTCAGATGGTTGGGTTTCGTTAGAGCTATTCTTTGTCATGATTTGCATGACATTTGAGAGAGCAATACGAATTGAATCGGGCCTGGGTTTAGAGTATAAAGGGAGGGGGTAGGGGTGGGTAGGGGGAAGGGGCTTTGACATGCAGGGCGGTCATTGTAAAAGAAACATTTAGCCTAGTGTTCTGGGTAAACACGCTACACTGTAAACTTAACCGGTGAAAGGTTTGGCTAAAGATGGGTATCTAGTGTGTGCTTCGTGGGGTTATTGTCAGGTAAGATGGAGGAAGAACGCGGGTAGTAACAATTCGTAGCTTCATTCATGTTTCTCGTCTGCTGTTCACTTGTAATTCTGCTCTGCTATGACTTGTTCTTTTGCAAATTCTGTTGTGTTTAGAATTTATGATGCGACTTTTGATTCCAGTTAGCACTATAGCATAACGCATTCAGAATGACGTAGCTTATTATTGGTAAGATAATAACCACGATATCAATCACAAGGTGACTACCCTGCGTCGCTAAGTGCTTCTATCGAGTTGGTCTGCCAATAGAATAGTACGAGTATATAGCATACCAATCGAATAAGCGTATAGCAGCGTATAAAGCCGCTTTCTTGCCGTATAGTATCTTCTGTTACTTATATCAGCCTCCACAGATCGGAAACTATAAAGCGTAAAATTGTTGCACCCTTGTGTTGACCTTTGAGTTGACCTTTGAGCCTAACCAACAAATCCAATAGTTCTTTGCTTGAGCTTCTCTTATGATGTATACACCCATGGGTCCTCGATCCTCCTGTGTGTCTCCGATTTGAATTTCTTTCTCTTTAACTCAAGGTTCCTCCTCGAATCGATTGTTATGTTGTATACGCATTTAATTGATTAAACATGGGTACAAAAAAAAAAATGCAACTGTGATATGATGACATGGTTATAAATTCGATGCGGTCTTTTACGGTCAAAACATTCTATGTACATGATTGTTGCTCCACTCGATAAATTAACAAGAGGCTGAATCAGTCATTTGTAAACCATTCATGTTGAGATTATTGCGCTCTGAGCTGGTACGGTATTAAATAAATCGATTTCTCATGGCATGCTGAGACACAATATCGTAATCGATTTTTCAATTCCACTGTAAAAACATAGCACGGTAATGAACGGCCAATTATCGCTCCTGAGAGGTCAAAGTGCATGCACAACACAAGCAACCTCCGTCAACATGGATGCTTCGCTGCAATGACTGCTTAATTACGAGTTATGATGCGGCATGTCAACGTCATTAATTGGTTCATGAAGAAAGAACCGCGTAAATGACGTAACATGTCGGTTAAACATTTACAACAGGAAAAAAAAAAGAGGAAACAAAATCGCTCAGATTAATGTGAGGTCTAATCCGCGCAACTGACAAAATTGGTTTAACTATTAAGCCAAGTAGTAGCATGCGCTCTAGTACAGGTATACACGTAACATCTGCTAGTTGTGGGCATATCATGAGAGCAGCACACGATTGTCTTTCACAAGCGTATAAATAAAAAACCAAGCGGAGGAATATCCCTATTCACGCCGTCTTGTTTATGAAGCATGTTTCCCATTAAAATTAAATGACTTAAACTTTAATTATTAACTCATTACATAATGCACATATCATGTACTATAACTGCATGTAGTAGTGCATTTACAGTGCGCATCAAATGCGAGTATAGTCATATAGTCTGGTGGGTTGCAGTGAATACTCATCAAAGGCTGTTCATTATTGATAGGCATACACAGTGTGTGCAGTTAATAAAGGCAGAGGTGTTTGGGAAGTTGTGCCTCCTCCTATTGAGGAGCCTTCATCCCCTTAATTCGCTGCACACAAAGAAAGTCGTGATGCATTTATTTCGCTCCCATACACCACACGCATACTCCGTGTGGCGTTCGATTTACGACACGCAAAGAACTCGACGCCACATCTTATTCATAGGACGCTGTTTGATTTCGTCCTTTCTGCAACTGTAGACATATATACGTCTAACCTCTTGATATTCAAAACGTTAAATCAGACAGCCGGTAAAGCGAAAAGGTCAAAGTTACAACCTGTTTGGCATTATAATATGTTTTCAGTTATTGGGTCAATTCAATCGTTGAGTTTATCGATAAATGTTCAATGCCTTTGTGCTATTTCGTCTATTAACTTGATATTGCGCCGTCACTTTTATGAAGAAAAAACATTAAAATGATATCGGCTGTCGCAATTCAGAATAAACCGATTCATTCACAAAAGCATAGCAATTAAAAGAAGAAGAAGCGAAACCCCCAGTACGCGTGGAATGTACATGATGACATTTACCTGCTGGCGTGGTTGAGTTGAGCTCCGTGTTGAGCTGATCAGCGTCTTTATCCAGGTACCTTCACTCTTCAGTGACACACAAGAAGCGACGTCCGCGGCCGAAGCAGCAATGCTGAGCCGAGCAGCCGGTGCAATATTTATACACCATGCAGGCCCGCGCGCTGTTGACATGTACTGTGGTAATCGATTGAATAGCTGTGTCGACTAAGCAACAAGTGAAGGACTAGGATACCTCGCTTGCTGTGGACACCTCTCAAAACGACGTTTAGGGCCATGCATCACGATCACGAGAGCCTAGGGAGGGAGACACTAGGCAGCGCACTGCATTATGGATGAACGTCACTCATCCGGCTTAATTTCTAATTGTGGATATGGAAGTCAAAGTGACAACATTCGCCATCGATACAAATAATGCAGCTGATATTATAAGCTTGCATCAAATGTGGAGTAATTGGATCCGTGTGCCTTGCATGAAATCAATGCAGCGATATACGATATGCATTCCACAATTTGCTGTAACATTGCTTGCTGATAATGTTCACGTAATGAACTGAGTCAATATGACTCTGAATTTGCATTTGGTTATTATGTGCACATTGTTTCAACGCAAACCGATGACCAAATGTAATCGCATGAATGCGTGCGGAGGCGGCTAAGCCTTTAGTGTTTTTATTGCTGCTGAGACCACACGTCAAGTTATGCTCCAGGGATCCCGGCAAATCGTAACGCACCCGAGTCATCCGCATAAAATCATAACGCACCTGGGTCATCCGCATGAAATCATAACGCACCCGAGTCATCTGCATGAAATCATAATGCACCTGGGTGATCCGCATGAAATCATAATGCACCTGAGTCATCTGCATGAAATCATAACGCACCCGAGTCATCTGCATGAAGTCATAACGCATCCGAGTCATCTGCATGAAATCATAATGCACCTGAGTCATCCGCATGAAATCATAATGCATCCGAGTCATCTGCATGAAATCATAATGCACCTGGGTCATTTGCATGAAATCACAACGCACCCGAGTCATCTGCATGAAATCATAATGCACCTGGGTCATCCGCATGAAATCATAATGCACCTGGGTCATCTGCATGAAATCATAATGCACCTGGGTCATCCACATGAAATCATAATGCACCTGGGTCATCCGCATGAAATCATAACGCACCTGAGTCATCTGCATGAAATCATAATGCACCTGGGTCATCCGTATGAAATCACAATCCACCTGAGTCATCCGCATGAAATCATAATGCATCCGAGTCATCTGCATGAAATCATAATGCACTCGAGTCAATCGCATGAAATCATAACGCACCGAGTTACAGTGGAACCACGATACACCATCAATCGCTGTAATGACGGCTGCGCTTAACAGCAACATTTAGCCTGTGACGAATCTCTATCTGTGTTAAGCACCTCGTAATAATAGAACCCTTGGTTTCCGACACCAACAGTTCCTCCTCCTCTGTGACAAAACTATGTTCTATGCCTAAAATTTTCTTTTTATACCGACACCAACGCTGACTTAATCTTCAGTTTGATTGACGTAAACGTTAACAGACGCTTTAACCTTGACCGCTAGAATGATTTCCCTTAAAGCTCTTTGCTCCGAGCGCGGAGCTGTCCTTTCAGCCAATCGTGGCGAGTGCTGCATGACACGCGTGTGTTTAATCGTTAAAGACGTGATCTCTAATTAGCATTGAGTCAATTAAAAACTCGCACGATTGAAGATTTAATGTGCGGTACATGTTAGACAATCAATAAAAACAGGCAGTTTGTAGAGAAGCATATAGATTCCGTTGACGGTCATTATGTTGTGCCTTTACCCATTTCAGATAGGTCAGCGTGAAGAAAGCATGAAGTACCGCGGGTACTCAAACTCTTCAATTTGCTATCTGGACCCGATTTGGCCAACCCTTTGTTTGGTGTGATAACCCGTTTTCGTTTTCCTCCGGTGGCGTTTGTTGGCTATTCGGAAGCCATGTTTTACCAGATTCGTGTTTCTGAGAAAGATCGTGGTTTGAGATTTTTCTGGTTCTTTGACGGTGAAATCCGAGAATACCAGATGTGTGTACATATTTTTGGCGCTACGGCCTCGCCAAGCGTTTCCAACTACGTTGTTCGAGAGATCGGTCGAAGATCAGCCGATAAAGAAGTTGAGTACCCACTCACGAACAGTTTCTAGTTCTACGTAGATGATTGTCTCAAGAGCGTCGAATCTGTGGCTAAATGCAGAGAATTAATTGGTGTGTTATGGAACCCTCAGGACGATTGTTTTGGTTTTAATGTCGCCAAAAAAAAAGTTGTTGGTGGTGGTACTCTGACGAGAAGGGTAATGCTGTCTGTTTTGAGTGGTTTATATGACCCACTCGGATTCATTGCGCCGGTTGCTTTAGCAGGTAAACGAATGCTACAAGAGGCATATCGTTCTAATCATGCATTGCATGATTATAATATGTCTGATGATGTTAAGTCAAGTTGGGATAAACGGTTCACAGTTCCTTGGTTGGTCTAGAGCAGTTACGTGTTCCTAGATGTTTTGGTTTAATTGCAGGTGTTAATTCTGAATTGCACAAGTTTTCCGATGCTAGTTCGCAAGTGGATATGGTTCTGTCGCCTATGTGAGAATCGTGAGTGATTGTGGTGATGTACGTATTTTTTTCGTCGCGGGGAAGGCTCGGTTGACTCCGATGAAAGGATCAACAATTCCCAGGTTAGAGCTTACAGCTGCTTGTGTGTCCGTAAGATTGGCCGCACTGATCGTACAAGAGATGGGTCGTGAGATTCCCGTCGTTTATCACACGGACTCGATGATTGTGTTGAGTTTCATTAAGAATGAAACCAGGCGTTTTCCTGTATTCGTAGCGAATCGCGTTCGTTTGATTCGTGAGTATTCAGATGTTGTACAATGGCGTTATGTGCCGAGCATTATGAACCCTGCAGATGAAGCATCAAGAGGTTTGTCTGCGTCTGATTCGATTGACCCGTGTAAATCTATGTGGCTAAGTGGACCTGAGTTCCTATTGAAATCGAAGAATGAATGGCCGCAGGTGTCTCTACCTGATGATACCTGTGATGGGGATCTGAGATCTTTCATAACGGACGCCGATAGCGTCACCGTGAGTAGACAGAATGATCAAAGTAATCATGTTAATCCTACTGCGTATTTAATCAATTATTACTCGTCTTTTACGAAACTGCTGCGAGCAGTCGCTATTATTCGTCGATTTCAGGCGACGCTGTTAAAGAGAACCGTGGATAAAACGGATTTAAAATTGACGCCGCTTGCGCTCTCGGAAATGGAGCGGGCTGAGATTGCGGTTGTAAGATTCGTTTAGATGACGGAGTTCGAGGAGGAGTATGAAAGATTAGGCCAAGGTCGTGCCATTAAAGCATCCAGTCATATTCTGCGATTGAATCCATTTTTAGACGCTGAAGGCATAATGCGCGTTGGTGGTCGACTTCGAAGGTTTGATTTGTCCATGTATGAGAAGAACCCAATGTTGCTGCAGTATAAGCATCACCAATGACCATCTCCAGAGTGGACACTCTGGGAGGAACCACGTTATGAATCTCGTGCGATTGAGATACTGGGTGATAAAGTGTAACTCAGCAGTCACGTGGCTTATTGGAGTGATGTCTCTCAGCTCGAGAGTGAATTTGCCCAATTGTAGACGACCAGGCTCGAGCACAAGTCCCCGCTTATAACATGTGTTTTCCCTATACCTTGCTGGAAAAAAGAACGAAAGAAAAAGCCTGTTATAGACAGGTTTAACTGCATAGATATTATATATATAGATATAGATGTTATATCTTTCTTCTGAGCTGTGTCATTTTTGGTGTTTCACCTTTCACTCTATTATCTCAGATTTTTTTATTTGTCAGATCAATCGATTTTTGTTAATTCATGTTAAATTTCTGTCGTGCCTGTAAGTAATTGATTAATTAATTTCCACATTTGCATACTTTTCAGTTCCCATATCCGGACGAAGTTGCCTTTAAGAAGGGTGTCGGTGGAGTTATCATATGTTGAATAAACTTAACTGTTTTAATGATGGCAATATATCTGTAATCGATTATTAAAAAGAAAACGAACGATGTTTTTGTAAAACAAAACCTGAACCTTTGATTTTTTTTCACCTGCGATTCTGTGTTCACTGGTTCCCAGGTCATATATATAATCATCAGTGTGTGCCGGTGCTTCTTTTAGTAGCGCCGGAGACCAGTGGCAGCCCAAGCGTCACTGAATTGAGTGCGTTATGACTTGATGGCAAATGGGTTATGATTGTGCTTGAAAGTCAAACTACAAAAGTGCGTTATGATTCACATCCTAACATGTTTCATATACTTCATATATTTCATATTCCTATACTTCGTAATGGAAGCCATTCTCCCATAGGCCCAATGCTAACCCCGATATTCGAAATGCATTATTTCCTTACGCTTGCATCCAGGCATGGTGTTTTTGGCACGGAATGCTATCAATTGGTGCTATGAGTCAATAGAACATCACTTAAAATTCAGTTCCCCATCCCTTCAAACTACAAAAGTGCGTTATGATTCACATCCTAACATGTCTCATATTCAATCAACAACCAATTAATTAGAAAATCAAATCAGTGAAGCATCAAACATTAAGTAGATGGCGAGTGGGTGCAGAAACGATGTCATTGGTTTGACAGACTTCTTTTTGCTCCAAAAATTTATTCCGCTCTGAACTGAGTGCATCAAATGTGTAATAAAGTTACACTCAAACTGCATTTAACTGTAACCCATTGTGCGCAATATGTTTTGAACCGTAAGTCTGTTGTACTGTTCTGTAGTTTAAGTTGCTTAGTGACCTCCTTGATGACGTAATGACTCCAATTCTACTTCATTTATCCACGAGTTTGGTGGTAAGCTCCAAGCTCGTAATAACGAAGACACAACCAATCACTTCATTTTGGCTTTAATTGACCTTCAACAAAACTCCGGAAAATATATCCACACCAGTAAGATAGTTGTTTCATTGAGAGTAGTGACGAATGTGTAGAGAGTGAGTGAGTGAATTCATGGACAATATTCGTGTTTTATATACCAGATCCATGGATGATGGACAGCCTGCGTTTCCAATAGAAAATGCAGTTAATCTGTGCCTTCCAAGCTAAATGTATTTATTTCTCTGTGAACTTTTTGATCCCTCAAATTGTTCCAGCTGATCTATCAATTAGGATGTATAATTATTACTTATTACTCAATCAATTATTATTCCCATTACCACAGCTAAACAAGTCGGGAATTAACTATAATTAGTATTCATAATATTACTAATCTGGAATAAATTAATTACTAGGTAAGTTAGTTTGCTAAGTCTGAGTTGAATAAGTTTCAGGAAGGTGCATTTTTTTTGGCTTCCCTTTATTAAATTTCAGAGTTTAAAGTAAATGTACAAATTGATAATATCAACTTTATCCCACACAATAATATTATAATTATATTATTGGTTAATAAAAAAGATAACAAGAAATTAGAAACAAAAAGGAGAGAAAATACAGAGAAAGAGTGTGAGAGGAACTGAGAAAAAAAAGTGCAACAATATATTACAAATGTACATGTATATAATACCGAGTAATATTGATATTAATAACAATATGAATATTTAAAAAAATATATTTTTTTTAATATTAGGGGAAAAAAAGCACATTGCATGATTCAATAAATGATGCAGGATTCTGCACTGTACATAATATTATCCTTAAGTTATCATTAGATTGTATCTGACCTCACCAAAGTGTTTAATCCACAAAAGTGTTTAATCCGTTGCGTTTAATAATCGGCTCCAGTTGCTTGAATCCTTCTTCAGTCAATGATTCATCCCTTTGGTACCTCGATGTAAATTGCCTGAGTTGTTTCAGCGATTCAAGCATTCTGCACACGGAAGGAACCACGCTGTCCCCGATCTCCAAATATTCAAAACGTAGAATCTGCAGACGATGGCAGCCGGCGATTGCCTCGAATAACTTCCGCAGTAAGCATTCAGCAACAGAGACATCTTTATCAAAGTAAATATTCAATTCCTCCAGATTGCGCCATGAGCGAAGAGCATCCGAGAGAAGAGCGATCCGATTGTCATTCGATTCTGATAACCTTGAGAGAAGAACATCCGAGAGATGAGCGATCCAATTGTCATTCAGTTTTGAATACTGAAGGGTGAAATTAACCAAATCAAGATGGCGGAGATTTGGGAGATCAATAATATTCGCACATCGAAGGTGAAGTTCACACAGAGATGACATGGAATGGAAACTGTCGTTCAGAACAGAATTCAAACTTCGGGAGTAATCACTGTAGATTGTCAATTTGATTAATTTGTTTCTTTTCAGTATTGTCTCCAAACTGCGCCTCTCTTTCTTGGTGGAATTATTTAGCTGAATCTCCAAAATTTGTAAGTTTTCTAGTTGAGCGACATCTGCGAGAAAGAGACGACCACAGGGATGTTCCCATGGCAACCTCAACATCAGTTTCACACTCTGCAGATGTTGGTTGCGCAACAATCGATGCATCAGTGAAATGCATTTGTCGTCAAGTTCAAAATAATCGATCAAGTGAAGCGAGGTGAGGGGTTTGTCCAGAGCAGCCTCAAGTAAATATGAATGCGATTGTTTAAACCATTTCAATTCAAGTCCATTCAAGTTATTTCCAAATGAGAGTCCTTCACATGGATTTCCCTCGAGGAAGATAAAATTAATGCTGACCTGTTGAACTGAGTCTGCTTGACCAATTCGCAATTCACTCACCATATTCCGCAGTTCTGTGTGATCACGTGGTTTAATCCAAATCGCTGAGCGTTCGATGTTTTTACATTCGATCAATCTCTTCACAAAAGAGATCTCTTCTTCATTGGGTGATAATCCCAAATTGACGTTCACGGGAATTGGAGGCTGAAGTCGGAGGTTGCCTAACTTCAGAATTGCTCTCCTGCAGCTGTCTGAGCAATACGGATAAATGTTGATGTAAGGGGGGCATCGTTTGACGATGGCATGACTAAGTTCTGGAGGCACGTCATTCAGCTCACCAATGAGCCTCATCAGCTGATGAGATGCGCCACACGGAGGGTCAAAAGATGACATTGGAGGAGGTTTAGAGGAGAAATGAGTTTTATGCATAATAACAAATGCCATTTGAGTGAGTTCTTCGGTTTTCTCTTCTAATAAACAAAACAGAAATCCAAGAACGTATTCATATCGTTCTCACATCAAAATCATCTTCAATTGCTAATTTTTTTACCTTAATGGAATAATTTGCGCAGAGTAGATTCTGCATCCTGGCCAGCCTCTCTTCTCGATCCATTTGTGCGATGCGCTTAGCGGTTAAGAATTGCAAGAAGGTTTTATGAGTGAATTGGAATGTCATTTCTGCCTGGAAGCGGCTCATTGCCAGTTTACAAAGCAAAGTTAAATTGAGGGGGTTGTTGCACAGGTCGAGAATACTCGACTCTATGAGCATTGATATGAATGGCTCAGGGTCGATGTTCTTGTGCTCAGCATATCGCTTCACGTGTTCCATTTGTTCCTCTTCGTCATATCCTTCAACCGCGAAGGTTGATTCAAAGTGCCGCAGCTTGTTTTCTAGGAAGTTGGGTCGTGATGTAACAAGCATAGTTTTGTGTTTGAGCAGTTTGCCTTCGATCAGTTGATTGAGGATTTCGTTCTCACTAGAGGCCTCATCGAACGCATCAATGATGAGGAGCACGTTCTTGGTCAGAAGAAGTTCTTGCAACTGGCGTGAAGTGATGTCGCAGTCGATGGGCAGGAGATGAGTTTTAATCGCTTCGGTCACTGAACTTTGACCTTTGAGATCGCCAGCGTGCAGCAGAATCACCAAATCATAAGATTTGATATTTTGAGTCACTTCACCTGGCTGACTCCATGCGTAGGCCAGCGCCTGACAGAGCGTTGATTTTCCCTGCGCAGGGTCGCCTTCAACGAGGATCCGCTTATTTCGTCCCTCTCCTACAGATGCGAGTATTTCATCCATTTTGACCTCATTTCCTTTGCTGCATAAAACATAAAACATTGGCCACCATCGACCATTTGCGATCAGATCACCCACCGAGCTCCACTGGTCACACGCAGTCGACGCTGGACGAATGTCTCCTTTAAACTGAACCGTTCCGTAAGCAACCACGGTATTGGGTAAACAAATTGCAATTTGTCATCGTAGTGCGTTCGCAGCTCATGTTGTAAACCTGCGAAACAAGCATTGAAGTTTTTCTCAAATGAGTCAATGCAAGGGAACTCACGCTCAAATGTGCCTGCATCCCCCGAGCAATCGTCACTCAAACACTTTTTTAAGCGCTCAGCCACATGCCGCTGCTCAGATTCACACAAAGCCTTTAAGAATAAGTCGAAGGCCTCTGGTCCACGCTTTGGGAGGACCTCCGAGAGGAATTCGAAAACAGCCGCTTTCGTGGTGTCGTTTCTTTCGATATTCTGCAAACATCAACAAGGGATGTTGTCAAATGCGAGATCGCTTCCATTAAATTCTCACCTGGAGTTTCTGCACATGTTCATCAGTGATGACACCGCTTTCAGTCAACTTTGCTAACAGCACTGCAGACAGTGACATTTCACTGCACAAGAAGCTTCGGTTTTTCAGCAAACATTCTTTATGGCGATCTTCCATCTTGGATTCCATGCTGAAAAAGAAGAGAACTTTACTGATAACAATATGCCACTATTATCGTGTTTTCATACACAAATGTAATTTAAACGACGGAGGCCAATAAATACCGCAGATGTCAAGATCTTTCATTTACTCACCTATTCGTGTATTAACAGCCGAAATTCAACCAACTCGGAAATTTACAAGAAATAAAGCTTGTTGAATGCGTTCGATGCCCAACTAGCAGCCGAGTGCCAAAGCAGCGTTGCGCGGGGCCAACCATAGGCCTAGTATAACAGTTAGACCGCGCATCACCCTCGAAACCCCGGCACGCAGTCAAGCGGATCGGTAAAGCGGCGGAAACGTGGTGCAAAGGCATTTCGTTCCGCCGTTGAAGTAGGCCTTCACTTAAAGTTCTTTCACATACAAGTCAGATTTTTTTTCTGTATTATGCATTGTGATTTGATCCTGAAGACTGAAAAGCAGGGAAGAGTGTAATTGGAAGTGCATGTGGTTGAGTTATATATGCAAAGGAATTTCCAATACAGAAGAAAAGTACAATAGAGACAAAATAGGTCGAGATGGAAGTTATTTAGCTTTCTTGAATACTTAAATGACATGAACTATTGATAAGAAATGTCTATGAATTTCGCTAGTAATATTCACTCAGTCACAAATCAAGTTTAACAGTATTTTGACGGTAATATTGAGTCACTAAATAGTGTGGTGTGATGAATCAAGAAATGTGTGTGGTTAAAAGATGGTAGGAAATTTGGCATATGGCCAGTGCGCCATGCTCGTCGTCTGAATGCATAGCCTCAGCATAAAGACATGTGCACATCATATAATAACACGATGCTTCAGTCATGGCTTTGCATGGCTAATCAGCGTGGAACAAATGATTAAACCGACAAGAAATCGGCAACGTTATTCAAAGATTACATTCCACAACTTTAAAGTTGCCATGAACTCTCATGATATCCGCTTGAATATAAAAATAAAGCCTATTGAAACGATTTGTAACGCACGAACTGGTCAATAAGTCTTTAGAAACTGTCTGAAAACAACATTTCCGTAAATGACCCAGATTAATAAAAACTATTTATATGTATAGTTGCTAGATATATGAATAGCTCTTTAATTTCATGAGACTTGAGTGTGAGAGTTGAATGAATAACTCGCGATATTTCGCGATATCTCGCGATATTTCGCGATATCTCGCGATATTTCGTAATTATTTCCTTGACTCAACAATATAATCCAGCTGGATGACATGTGAAACTTTCTGTTGCAAGTAACTCAACAATCTAACGCATCCGGATGACTTAATCCATCCGCGAGGCCAAAATTACAATAGAATGCTATATCCACATATTATCATATCTCTGGGGCCAACTGCCCTCACTGGATGTCGCATTACTCTGCGCTGCCAAAAAAATGACGCAGATTTCCGCAGAAGTCGTCGTCTGCTTCAACAACAAACGAAAACCGACCGCGAACAACGAATTCCAATAAAATCGTCTGCAGATTTCAACAGCAAAATAAATTTGACGAATTCTCCAGAAACGGAAAGGAAAACAATTCAAATTTTGTTGCCGTTGAAAGAGGCGATCGCCAAAGAGATAAAATCCCCAATTCCACCAGCCCCGAAAATCGACCGGCACAGACGACAAAAAAAAAAAAAAAAAAAAAAAAAAAAAAAAAATTAATAATAATAATAATAATAATAATAATAATATTAATAATAATATTAATATTAATGATAATTGATTCGTATAAATAAATATACAGGATTATAGTAGGTGAGAGAACCAAAAAAAAAAAAAAAAAAAAAAAAGTAACCAATACAAAACCAAATCAAAACTACAACATAAAGGTAACTTAATCAAATTGCAAAATGATTAAATGCATATAGTAATTCTTCATTAGTAATTTCAAAGTTTGAAAACATCAGGCCATCTCTTAAAATATAACAAAGGTCTTATAGGGCTAACGATTCAGCAATCGTCGCTTCATCATATATGCCTCTTTGTATCATACTTTTTACATTTTCAAAATCATCAAATATAAAACGTAACGGAACAGAACTTAAAACAGAACATAAATGTACATTTTCACTAATGACAGAACACATGCAACCATAAAAACAATAATTGCTGGCAAGCTTTACAGTGGCGTTTCTGCTGCTCAGGCACTGCATATAAAAACTTAAGGAGCGTATCAGAAGGGCCGAAATTAAATTTCTTTTTGGCTAATTATTTATATATTTAGTACGAGTTCTTATATTCATATGCGTTATGCAAAATCCAATACCCATCATGTCCATCAATTACAGCCGATACGAGACCCAAAAATTGAATAGAAACTAACAGATGAAGAAGGACGAAAATAAACAAATAGATTTATTGGTTAATAAGGTTATATGCATGAATGTAATGCATCGAAAATATATATCCAGATTCTAAAATATGACTTTTATAAACGCATAGCATGAATTTTTTTTTCCTCGTTTGTGCACTGCTTATGGCACAGATCATTCCGGGCATATTACATAAGGTATTTATTAGAATTACGATTGCTTGTGAGCGGGAATGCTGAAATAACAACTACAGTAAATAATTGCGATTATTTATTAACCACTAAATAAACAACATATGGTCGTGGCGTCGCCTTAATAGTAAATGCACGATAAGTTAATATTTATATGGAGGTACATTGTGTCGCTTACTTAAACTGATTTAAATGTCTGTTAAACACCAGGATGAATTAAAAGTAGATTGCTTGGAAATCCTTTTCAACAGGTTCACCGCTACTCACACCCCAACCATTGTCCATCCCACATTTAAATGATCATAAATTCACAATGCCAACCCACATGATATGATGATAACAACGGGAACATCGGTTTGCGTTGCATTTTCTTGGCTGATGACCACTCAAACTGACCAATCAGCAATCGACCTGACCGTCATGCTGTTCTGTTATCACCAAACTGCGTCACAGATTTGTTCACACAAGGGAACTTTTCAGTGATGCATTGCATAGAATCAGGTGATTCTTCACTCGGCTGAAAACAAGTATTCAGTGTTACTTTTATTACTTGCTTCTTGTGCGAGGGTACCTTTTTTTTTTTTTTTTTTTTTTTTTTTCTGTGGAATATTCCGAATTCGGTTAATTGCCAGCAGCTTCTTTTCAGCATCAGTTCTGACGTCAACCAACGACCTCTCCAGGATGTTATGCAGCTAAACAGAAAGGAAGAAATCTTTTGTGGAAATCATGCAACGATCGCGTGATGCCTGTACAGTCAAACCTCAGCATAGCGTCAACAGTTGCTACAATGACGGCTGCGCATACCAGCAGCATTGAGAATGAAACGAAGGTATTCCCAGGTTCAACACATTATATTCGAGGAATGCTCGCCTTCCGAAGCCTGATCTGAGGCAAAACTGTATTTAAGCCGAAATCTACTGTTGTCTACTGCTGACTCAAGTTGCTAGTATATTTATGGTTCACTTGATTCGCATATTTTGAGACGGCTGACATCATGTGACGGAGAATGCAAAAACTGAGATAGACAAAATCGCTGACGGGGCTGGGCGAGGGAGGGGGTGGCCCCCTCCATATGGCCCCGAACTCCAGTGGCTAGAGTGGCACGAATTGGTTCAAACTTTAGAGTTTTTAACCCAGAATTTTGGTACAAATAAATGAAATAATCCACTTCGCAAAAGTTTCAAATAAATTCAACGATGAAAATAAAGAAAGCCTGGGCTTTCTTTTACAAACTTATACTGGTAGTGATTTTTTGCAACTATGCAACCATACTATTGTAACATGGAAGGAAAACAAACTCACTGTCACATTTCAAATCATAAATTTTCATTAGCTCTTGAGCTCATTGTCTGGTATGTGGCACCCTTGCAAGATTTAATTATTGACCGCAACCATAGTATTGGCACAGAGGCTTTATGGTCGGAAGAATCCAAATCAAACTTCAACTTACAGGTCTCGTTTAATCTTTAGATTCTACCTCCCATAAACCGGTCGGCGGAGCCATATGAGACTTTAAAGCCCTGGGCAGTGAAGGGAACCAGATTATAACAATTATACTCTCACTGAACTCAATTTGGTCAAAGCACAACCGAATCATAATGTACCTGCTTGCAGTCGGTAATAACAGCCAACCCAGTAAGTAAAGTACATTATGGTTCATTATCAAGACAGGTGCATGCCTCCTGGCACACAATGTGCAGCATAATTATGAGCACTAGCAACCATTATGTGTACTGCAACTATGGGTATTATAAGCACAAAGTACGCGAATGGCTGTAGATGCGCTGGCTCTAGTTGCCGCCGAGGCTTAAAAACGTCTTACTTAGTTAAAAGGGGTTTTGAATTTTACTGAGGTAAAAGTAAAGCAATGAGCATTATAGTTCTTGGTCACTTCACTTAAAACTGAAGTTATGTTAGTAACCTGCATAAAATACACTTCCTAGCTAATGTAAATGGCATCTATGCATGGATTTATTAAAAAAAAAAACAAAAAAACTAAGAGCTCCTCAACTACAAGCGTCTTTGGCACAGATGCCAGCTCCACTAGGGAAGTCCCACTAGGGAAGTCCAGGGAGGACAAAATATTTGTAAAAGCAAATTGATAAATGGCTTGCGCAACCTAGAGAACTATGGCCAGGATAAGTTTCCTCCGCCATTTACAGTTACAGCCATTGTTGTCATTGGTTGGGGAGGGCGTGTTGATGGAGGTCGATATGTTTGTTGAATTCTCTTTAAATAATGACTCCAAACTTGACGGCGAAGTGTGTGCCTTCTCAACCCGTATGTTTCAGAATGTTCGAAAGAAATCGGTGGCCACTGTTGGTGGTGCACCTGCAAAAGAAAGCAAAGAAAAATTAAAACAAGGAATTAAATCTGCTCACAATTAATTACCATTATTAGAAAAATAAGATGTGATAATCAACTTAATGCAATTGGCGAAGACCAAATGGAGAAAGATGTACATGCATGTAGTTCAATACTTCAATTGCAAGTACTGTTTCGGTGAGTTTTTGTTCAAAGCCTGGAAGCAAATTAACACAAGGCTGAAATCCTAGGTTACATAACCATTTAACTGGCTCCATTAGCCTAAGTCATCAAGCGGCCCGTGAAAATTGATGTACCTTAATAAATATGCATATTGAGTATTGAAAGCGCATTCGAATGAACCAGTTTCAATTACCCTATAGTCTATACCATGCTGGATCCCCTCCCATTTGAAGGAATAGTTTCGACAACATGCTAGCATTTACGAAAAAAAAAAATTGAAGATGATTTAGAGGATGACAATGGCTGTCGTTATGGCAATTGACGGTATATCGAGGTTCGACTGTATTCACATTTGAGAGATACACATAATGTTCAGAAAGGGGGCATAATACTTTGATTGCATTTCGGACGAATGGATGCATAAATTAAATTATCGTCTCAGCGATCACATGATTTGCAAACAATGATGAAATAACTAGCTGCTGGGTTGTTACATGTTGAGATGCATAATGATACTATGTGATACTAATCTATGGTTCCTTGTTACAATTGTAATTCTTCAGTGACTCTGCAGTGCTGCCCAACTGCGTAACAAGGCGGGGCGCTGTGTACTACTGTCTATGGTGGTATGCAGGATAAAGAACCCTTGGGATTTATCGATAAGAGTAGGGGGAAACCCCGGTCCCGGGCCTTCTGTTCTGGCGCCCGTATCACCCGAACGGGTTGGGTGGGGCCGTAAAATCACAATCACTCACTCTATGGTTCCTTGTCTGTATGCATTTATTAGTCAATGGTTTGTGACGTGGGATTGCATTAGAGGAAGCCCTCAGAAGAAAGGGCATAGGAGGAAATTAACAGAAATCTAATAATAGTGAGCGATTAAGGGGGGCACAATGAGGCTTATGTTCACGGATAAATGAAAGGAATTCTCAAACAAGAAGTCAGTCGAAGCATGAAGCTTCGTAGAATTTTTTAGGGAAAATTCCCAGAAGGAAAACAAGTCAAGGACTTTTGCAGCGATGTATGTCACCGCGAGACCAAGTTCAATCAAGCGATGGATGCACTGTCGAGGGTTCCTATCAACTCTGTGGTAAACTGGGTGCCCGTGGAGGAGTTGGCAAAGACCCAAGCTGAGTCTCCAGATATTCAAGCTCCCCGAGCATAGATGCCATTTCCAGATGCATTCGTTAGCTTAGATGTGTAATTCACGAAACATGCAGGTTACTAATGTTACAGTTAAAGGACACCTCGTTCTATTCACTCATCTCAATTTAACTCATCTATATATATCAACATGCATGTTCATTCCATCACGCAAATGTATATAAACACAATGTTATTTGAAATCTATAGTCTGATTAAACCTGGCATAACGTCAACCATTGCCTTAGTGTTATTGCACTATAACAACTAACATAACACCAATTTTAAAGGGAGGGAGAACTGGTTAAAAATGGACTTTGAGTCGTTATTTGATGCACCAAAAATGATTCCTATGTCTGGCCCACACAAAGAATACCATCCCTAACGATTTTGCGGGAGATAGATTGCTAATTAGGCGTGACGTCAGGAGCTGTGATGAAACATCGAGTTCCCCATCTTTTACAATGGGCCTCGTCATATCAGCGTGTCCTGCGACTAAACTCCTGGATATGTTTTTTTTTTGTTTTTTTTTTTTGTTTTTTTTTTTTGTTTTTTTTGTTTTTTTTTTTTCGGAAATAGATAGAATAATCATTTTGCCACCAATCAGGCGCGAAAAAAAATATATTTTTCGCTATTTTTCTTATTTTCACAAGCGATTTTCTAGGACACCTACCATGGTTTCTCATCCTGAAATAGTAAAAAGGTCATCCAGAATGCACCACGCATGCGCTTTCGTTTCGTAAACAACAGAGATGTCCTTTTATGGCGAAGATGATCTGCTCTGATTGGCTGAAATCGATAGCTTCACGAGGGGAACGGGACCAATCACGGCAAGCCTTCAGCTGACGTTTGCCTCCTATACTTCGTAATGAAAGTCATTCTCCCATAGGCCCAATGCTAACCCCGATATTCGGAATGCATTAGTTCCTTACGTTTGCATCCAGGCATGGTGTTTTTGGCATGGAATGCTATCAATTGGTGCTATGAGTCAATAGAACATCACTTAAAATTCAGTTCCCTATCCCTTTAAGAGTGACAAAGAACTCCAACTATAATGTTCATTGTTTTACTTTTAGCTCAGTATGCAATGCAATTCAAAAAACCCATTTTAAGTATGCATGTACATGTTCATCAAGATCATTTTCAAGAATCAGCTGTGAATATAACTGACGCCAAGTTTATGTTTCTGAAATCTTGTTTCCGTTGAGAAATGCTCACCCATGCGTATGAAATGCCATCTGAAAACATATTGAATATATAGGTATGAAAACATGACACCGAAAGAGGCTGCTTTCAATGCAAATAAGTCAATGGAACATAAAAATCAATGCAAGTGGGGTGTTTCTTTCGCCTTTCTTATGGTTGGCCAACGTCATATAACCCCATCACATAACCATATATGATATATATATCTAATCAATGGTTCACTGCCACGTCGACATCAAAACAGGGGAATCCCGTTATTTTTATCCAGGGCGTTACCGATAATTATTGCCATTTGATCATCGAAGTGAGAGCAAGAAGCCGCTTGATCGAAACAGAAGACAAGCAGACCCTGGTGATATCTTTCAAGTAAGTATTTTTGAGGATAGCTGTTGACTGCAATTTTTCGATCTGTTCATTTCTTCTGACTTTTCCCCTCCGCACTAATTTGCTGCTTAACAATTCGCCGAACACCGACACTGAATTGAGTTCATTTGTATCTTTGACATAGATGCGCAATGTGTTACCTATAATACACATTATGAATCAAATGTGCATTAGTTATTGGTTTATGTTGTCTGTTTGAACATCTTTATTTACATTGATGTGTATTATTCTGTGTTCATTATTATCATTATCATCATTATTATCGTTGGTCATTTGTGGCGAGAAATAAACGTCATGATGATAATAAAACAAAGAAGCAACTAAACGAGTAAATTGGTCTTTAATCTTGGCGTCTTGGTCGTAAATTGCCGCTGCTGGTAACTGCATGCATATTAGTCTGTAACGAGTCAAATGACATTCGATTCAAAGTCTCCGATTGACAAATACAAGTATGTGTTTCCTCCAGGGATATACAGAGTGGGCCAAATTTGAACGAGGGAGGAACATTTAAATGCCAGATGAGCCCTTGAACAAGCATTATGGAATGTCATGTGTTGCATGGCGCTTCAAAACAAACTATTTGCTTTATTTTGATTGTAAGTAATAAACATTAGTGCTACAATTAAAAAATAAGCACTCTCAAACAAAATAACAGTGCGAGAACGATGCCTTATTTATGCGTTCAATGAAGCCTATCCATAGCCCGGGGCCCTGTTTACCACCAAAGGTGGAAATATCACGGAATGTTGGGTGCACTGTGTTGACTGAGATAAATCCGCATCAATGTCAATAAAACTAGAATATGAATGATAGGAATAGCAGCACAAACTGTCAGACTAACCATACCAAGCATTCACTTCTCTTATTTTAGCGCGATTTTTAACACTGCGATCGATTTTGTAACACTTTCTCAGAAATGCGTAGCACCATTGAAAGGCCTTGAGATCTTCAACATGGAGTAGATAAACTTCTTTTGCTCCACTCTGTAGTGTACATATATATCACATTAATTCATTCATAAGGGGAAATAGAATAAAGGAAAAGGTTACACATATCACGCGAGGCGTTTTTTTTTATATCGTAATTTGTTTTTGTTTCTCAGGTGTGCTACCGATCGTCACCACTGACCAAAGATGAATTCGGGTCGGGATGCAGAATGTGCCTGTGAGCCGACAGCTATCGAAGATCATGAACTACGCAGAAAGACAAGGAGTTGTTGTGGACTGGGGAAGATTTGTTGCGGAATTCTTAGTTCAGTTATTGGTACCATTGCAATGTATCTCCTAAAGCAAGCATATAATCATTTGGTCGCGTGAATTATGTAAATATGGCCGATCTTGTTTCACGGTGAAATGTGAACATTCTAAATGTTAAACTGCTCACTTTGTCGAGGGACGCGTCCGTTTGTATGTGGTGCAATGTACATAATGGGAAGGAACTATTTACTCCAGTTAATTGAAATCCAATCTGCTGTCAACAACGGATTCAATAAACAATTATATGAATACATGTATAAAATACATTACGCAATGTTGGCGTTGTTGACGTTATATTTGCACGTGCACACCCATGGTGATCTGTTGACAAATCGCAGCAAGGGCAGGTGCAAGGTCCAATCACCATTCATTGTTCACAAGGTCACCTTTGAAATCAAAAGAACAAAGACGAGCAGAGGGTCAAAGGTCGCAGAACAATTCACCCTCAGGTGTCACATATGACTCAAAACCCCGTCCACCTTGCCTCAAGAACACTGTCGCCTCCCTTGGTTAATTATTTCCCCTCCAATCCTCACCATTCCGAGCATCTCTTGATGAGCAAATCCAGGACCACAAGCAAAAAACGCCCGCTGTTATAACACACAAATGGAATAAAAGTCAAGCCACAAAAGTGCGTTATGATTCACATCCTAACATGTTTCATATTCAATCAGCAATCAATTAATTAGAAAACCAAATCAATGAAGCATCAAACATCAAGTAGATTGTGAGTGGGTGCAGAAACGATGTCATTGGTTTGACAGACTTCTTTTTGCTCCCAACATTTATCCCGTTCTGAACTGAGTGCAACAAATGTGTAATAATGTTACACTCAAACTGCATTAAACTGGAACACATTGTGCCCAATTTGTTTTGGGCCATATGTCTGTTGCACTGTCCTATTGTTTTAAGTTGCTTAGTGACCTTGACCCAACGTGCTACATCATAATTATAATTCCCTCGTATGAAATTTTCAATATCATTTAGTCTAACAAAATTGTTTCAGCTGATGTATAACTTATGACGTATATTCTGCTACTCATAATAATTATTACTTATTACTCAATCGATTATATTCCCATTACCACAGCTAAACACAGCTTAACTAATAATTAATATATTTTTACTAATCTGGAATAAATTAATTACTAGGTAAGTTAGTTTGCTAAGTCTGAGTTGAATAAATTTCATGCATTTTGTTTCCTTGAATAAATTTCAGAGTTTAAAATAAATGTACAAATTGATAATATCAACTTTATTCCACACAATAATATTATAGTTATATTATTGGTTAATAAAAAAGATAACAAGAAATTAGAAAAAGGAAAGAAAACACAGAGAAAGAGTGAGAGAGGAACTGAGAAAAAAAAAAGTGCAACAATATATTAATAATGTACATGTATATAATACTGAGTAATATTGATATTGATAACAATATGGATATTATCAAAAATTATTAGGAAAAAAAAAGAAGAGTAATAAAGCCCATTGCATAACTCAAATGATGCAGGATTCTGCGCTGTACATAATATCATCCGTAGTTATCATTAGATTTGAGCTGACCTCACAACAGTATTTAATCCGTTGTGTTTAAGAATCGGCTCCAGTTGCTTGAATCCTTCTTCAGTCAATGATTTATCCCTTTGATTCTCCGATGTAAATTGCCTGAGTTGGTTCAGCGATTCAAGCATTCTGCACACGGAAGGAACCACGCTGTCCCCGATCTCCAAATATTCAAAACGTAGAATCTGCAGACGATGGCAGCCGGTGATTGCCTCGAATAACTTCCGCAGTAAGCATTCAGCAACAGAGACATCTTTATCAAAGTAAATATTCAATTCCTGCAGATTGCGCCATGGGCGAAGAACATCCGAGAGAACAGCGATCTGATTGTCATTCAGTTCTGATTCCAGAATTTAGGTCGTGATGTAATCAGAACAGTTTTGTGCCTGAGAATGTCTCCCTCTATCAGTCGATCAAAATAAATCTGAAGAATTCTCCAGAAACGGAAAGGAAAACAATTCAAATTTTGTTCCCGTTGAAAAAGGCGATCGCCAAAGAGATAAAATCCCGAATTCCACCAGCCCCGAAAATCGACCGGCACAGAGCCCCCCCAAAAAAAAAAAAAAAAAAAAAAAAAAAAAAAAAAAATTATATACTATTAACTGGTCTCTCGCGAATTCCACCATGCCAGACAGCCATAAGACCGCTCACGTGCGACCTCGCCTGAAAAAGACTTCCCTTGACCATGATCAGCTGAAAAACTATAGGCCGGTATCTAACCTCTCCTTTATTTCCAAGATGACGGAAAAAGCTATAGTTGCTCAGCTCAAAGACCATTGCTTCGTCAACAACATCGATGTCCAAATGCAATCTGCATACAGAGCTGGACACTCAACAGAGACTGCCATGGTGCGCGTCCAGAATGACCTGTTGGATGCTGTGGACAGGGACGGCGGTGCAATACTTGTACTGCTTGACCTCTCCGCAGCGTTCGACACGCTTGACCACCCGCTCATTCTGCATGCTCTCAAGTACAACATCGGTGTGACTGATTCAGCCCTCAAATGGTTTGAATCGTACCTCACAAACAGGAAACAGCTTGTGACAATCGGCAGCCAAACATCGGATACAAAGAATCTTGTGTACGGAGTTCCACAAGGCTCCGTGTTGGGGCCCATCCTCTTCACGATGTACACCCGCCCTCTCAGTAACATCATCTCGAACTGTGGCATGAACCACCACCTCTACGCTGATGACACCCAGCTGTACATTGCAGTCAACGTTCGCTCGCCAACATCAGTGTCTTTAGTGAAAGAAAGCATCCAGGAATGTAGCAACCAAGTTCACCGTTGGATGACTGCCAACTTTCTCAAAGTCAATGAAGAGAAAACTGAG
>KB299944.1:34523-75688 GCA_000328365.1 Capitella teleta
CGTTCTACGGGGCATACTTTTCTCTCGATTTTCTTTTTCGGTTGACTTTTTTTTCCGCGACCCTGGTGTCATATTACCTCTTCTTTTTTTCTGTGATCTTTTGAAACTTATAACCGACAATTTGCAATCGGGGTGATACAACACTCTGAGAACACTCGAAAAGCTCTTGTAGATGCTTGACTTGGCCCCATTTGCTCGTTGAGTCGATTTCGCAACAAGCAGCCAGTTGCAATTTGCATACAATGATGTATATATTCAATCCGCTCCTGTGTGCAAGGATAGTGATTACGCAATGTGAATAAAGTCTACATAATACATAACCCCAGCACCAAATCGCGCTCCCCGTGTAACCCTCGTCTACCTAATGATACACCATACATTACACTGTCTGTTGCAACCCTGTCTCCGCGCTGGCCTTTTGTACAATTACATAATTCATGTTTCCCTTCGCGTTGCGTATCTAATGAGAGTTTTTATCTTTGTGTTTGTTTTCTTGCGTCAATAGCATGCAATATTCACGCTAGCCAAGTCGACAGATAGGCGCCGCTGCTCGCTTGAATGCTATCTTCTTCCACCTGCCTCAGGTAGCCCTACAATTGTCATGCAAATCACAAATGACAATTTCGCATGTTGAATTAATCCGAATGCACTGTATGCAGCAGCATTATAAGGGTTGCACTGTCTGCGTAGGACGTACTGGCGACTGCCTTTACGTCGTTCGCACGTCATCCCCTGAGCAGATAACGGCAAACGCTACATCCCGCAATGGGCCCACTATGGACCATAAGCCCTGCGTCTCCCGCAATCCCGCGAGATTGAAGAAGACCTCGACTGCGCCTGCGCCGAAGGGAAACAGCCCGAGAAATGACATTTCAATGCGGAGTAATCTTGATGGATGCCTCGGGAGCTCCAGGGACCTGAAGTGGAGGAAGGAGTGCACGATTGCAATGTTGCTGCTTTTCGCTCGACTGCACACGGTCGCCATGTTGCTGTGCTGAGATACGACCTTGATAAGAGCCTTGCTCTGCTCGCAGCTTGGTCAGATATTGCTTGGGTTGCCGGTTGCAGACATTGATCCGAGGGTTATGCGGATTCAGTGCGGCTAATCCGCCCTCTCCTGGAGACCTCAGAATACCGAAGGCTCTCTGTTGTAATCTCCACCCGGCAACCCGCTTTCGAATTAACGTGCTGAATGGCCAGCATGCACGCGTGTGTGCGTGTGTGCGTGGTCTGAAGAAGAATGATGGGCACGCAGAGGTATTCGTTAATTAGCATTAGGATCTTGAAAGCAGCAACAAAGGTGATAAAATCCAGATTTATTTGGAAGCAGGAGAAATTCTGGTCTAAATACCCCCATGAATGATGGATGATCCATTCTATATGATCATCATCTGTGGATAACATCACAGACTCACCAGCCGTCTGGGTGAGATCACAAACCGCGAATCTGATGGTGTTGCCTTGAATTGAGTTTCCGGTTGAAGGGCCAGATAGGGGAGCTCCTTTGTGTGCCTATAATGGCTCTGTTGGGGCTCAGACACACGTTGTAATTTCGTCCGCGATATTTATCTTCAAAGAAGGGAAAAGAACGTCAGGTCGAAAGTAAAAGATGACTTACTCTCAGCGGCCCATTCACGTCAACCGGCCTTGTTTCCATGATATATGGCTGGGTGACCCAGGGCTGCCCCGAGAGGCAAGGGGCGGTCCGTCCCCTTAATCACCCCATCTGCTGGTCACCTGGTAACTACGACAGTCTGGGCAGACGAGAAGTATAACTATACGTATACGTATACGTATCTATATAATAAACTCTATTATCGCTTTTTATATAGACATGACTATTGGGGTTATTCTATAAAGTGCATAAGAAAGTGGTGTGAGCCATAAAATTTTATTGAAGTGGTTTATAACTAAAGTACGTTATTGCATTTTAATAGACTCATATTAAATATTTCTCATGGGAAATTGAGACGTCACGTGGGTGTGGATTGTGTTTAAAAGGGTTGGGTCGCAGCACAAACCATGCAACTTCTTAATCTTTTATGTCATCTGTGACATATGTCCGATGGCTTTTAGCGTTTGATGACTGCAGTCCAAACCGTCGCTATGCATGAATATTTGAAGGCACCTTTAATGGCGTCTCGAATGCGGCCTGTCAGGAGAGCCACTTTGCTCTGGCATGCCTGTTGTGGACGCTCGATGTCTTCTCATCAGCGGATGTACATCCAGAATACGCCGACTCAGTGGATCAAACGCATCCTTTGCCATTAGCCAGCTCCCTTTTTCCATTACGAGCGAGACGTCCCATGAAACCATAAAAATATGGCCTCGATCCACGAGGCGACTTTGCGACTTGAAGTTACTGCATGGCAAGCAATCATTGCAGACTAAAAGGGATGCTTGCCCCGTCGTGCTCAAGTTATCAGCGTCACAGGAGCCGAAAATTGGCAACAAATTGTATGTAAACACTTTTCCACTGCAATTCTGGTAATATAGACTAATGCATTCTGTGCAATTATCTATTTCTCGGGAGTTTAGTGTATTTTCTCGGAATTCGCGAGCTTCCCGGGGTTCTAAGTACCATCGCATGCATGGTACGCGAACCCTTATTTCATTTAGTGGGCGGAGAAAGAGAAACGTTGGTGGTGATAAATGGAGGATATAGCGATGGATAAATGAAGCAGGGTGTGGGGCGGAGCAGCGCTCACAAGCGGAGGCTCGTCTGCGTCGATTCTTCTGGCAGCATCCGTCTTCACATGATACTGCGTAGGCCTGATTGCTTGGCGCACCTGGGGAAAAAGTCGTCGGATGGATGGGGCGCTTGGGACTTGTACCCCCGGCAGTGCACGTCAGCTGCCTTGCTGTTATTATGTGCCCGCTGAATGGGGTCTTTTTCGAGCTCTGTTGATGCGGCGTTTATCCGCTTATTAAGTCTTTCATCCGAATTTGCCCCCGCGGCAACCGGGCTAACAAACCCGAAATGTCCCCAGCACCACTGTTTGACTTGCCTGGCGACTGACCTTCCGTACTAATTGGCTTTGTCTACAACTTAACGACTTTCTGTCACCACTTTTCTATTCCTGCATCCAAGCCGCTTTGTCTTGTTTACCCTCCGTCCCCATGGCAACCCCTGAGCAAACCGGAAGCACTTCCGCGCCTGGCTGTTGCAGATGGTCCCCTCACAAATCCCGAATCGCGACGCTGTCCCTCTCCCCGTTAGGCTCCTTTGCGGTCTCCCTTTTTTCCCTCACAGGACAAATACGCTCAGCGTATTAATATTGTTTGCGAACAATGCAGCCTCACATTGCAATGGAGTTAGCCCGAGAGTGCCTTGGCTTTATGCGGCCACTTGTTGAAGACGATATAGGATTGGCACGAATGACCGCCCATACCCTTGACCAATACTCTAAATATATGGCATAGATGGCACGGATTGCTCCTAGTTCTCATTACACCTTCCGCATATTGCTTCGCGGTCTTGGCGCTGATGAGTGATGCGCGGTGGAAGAATTGCTTTCATCAGCACAACACTGAAATGCTCTCCTTGATTTCAACTTGAATGATTGGAACGAGGATGGAGTAGTGAACCCTGATGTCGTTAATGATTGTGCAACGATATACGATGCACATAATATAATTCTTCTGTGGCGTGAGATCGAGACAGGAAGTGTATGCACCTGACTTCAAGCAGATTCCTTTGGCCTCCTCACCTTTGTCAGGTGTAGTTTACCTGATCTGCTTCACGATGATTAACTCAAAGACCGAGGTATGAAGAACGCACGTGTTGAGGAAATACGAGCAACGCTAAATCACGGTAGTAGAATCTGCAGCAGGCGAAGTGAAGCAAGTACAGTGATTCAGCAGAGTACACCTGGATCTTAATGCATCGCAGTCGGGATGAACAAATCATGCAAATGGTCCATGATGGATGTGAGATCCCGTCGAGCGTGTTTACACAGCGCCACCATGCAACCAACCACCTTCCACATCCTACGCGTGGAACCCTCGTAAGACCAGACGCCCCATCGCGTCTTCACGGACAGGGAAAAAGAACACGACATCTGGAACTCCCTTGCTAATTGATCACAGCAGAAAAAGCAAAGTATACGCTTTCCACGCGGCATAATTTATACAACACAGTCGGAGCGGCAGCCCACGTGTTCGTCGTATTAGAAGCACGAGGCGTTGCGACTGCTTTGTGCCAACAGCTCGTTGTCATGTCGCTCACGTAAGCTGCTCCGTCCGTGCATTGTCAGCTTGTTGCAGTTTTACAATTACTTCTGAGTGGAGCTATTCCACAATTGCCTCTGAGCTGATTAAGTCTTCCTTCTTTCGGGGGTCTCGCTGAAGCCCTTGCCATCCTACTCACGTACGCCTGCGCCTCTCTCATCAAGAGCATATTAATAGAAAATAAGGTCACACTTCTCCCATTCATTATTCAACTATACTTCATCACCACACCTCTCTCAGATGCACCTGACTGACACCATAAGATCAGGGCATAGTCATAACACATCATAACACTCAATCTCTCTCAACCTGGGCTCAGCGGGATAACCTTTAGTCATGATTAGAACGCAACGGTTGTAATTTTAACCTCATCCTCGATGCTCCATCATCATTAGCTGGGTCAGGGATCGAATTTCTGGTGGATAATCCGGCTCATTTGCGCGACAAGATCCCCCTCTGCTTGAGCAACATCCTGTGTGGACCACCTGTCACCTGCATGGATATTAGCAATTTGTATATTATACCTGAAAATCTGCAGACAAAGAGGCATCGGTGTGGAGACATCTACAATGTGCAAGTGCTATAAATAATCGTAATGTTGCAGGCTTTTCATGTCGGTTTTCGCTGCTTCGTCTTGCTGATAAGAGTCGGGGTGGCGCCACCTACTGTCTTCAAGGGTTTTAATCAGGTGTCGCTGGTCTGAATGATGACGTCGGATTGAGGGGGTAGTACGAGACCTTGAGCTGGAAGCCTGGGAGAGTTAGGAGTGTCGTTTGTTGCAATTTTGTTTGATATGCCAACGTATTATGTTTCATGCGCTCATTAGGGGAAGGAAATAGGGTTGCTTGTTGGTAATTGGTCGATCAAAGAGACGTGTCAATCGAACGCCACACAAGCAATCTCCTGTCCATTACGACTGTGTCTATTCCATAATTGCTCCACGGTGTCGTTTTCAAGTTTTCAAAACAGACATTCCTGTAAGATTTCTTCTTTTTTTTTTCCATCGCGGGTGTGACCTTTTCACCTTACCCAGTTCCTCCGTTGAGATTCGTGACGTAATTGGTGGATTGACTGATTGTCCCTGATGGATAGCAATTGTATATGGTAGGATGTTGATAGAATATTTTATCACCTCGTAAATCCGTTAAACCAACAGTTGCCTGAAGCTGTGTCTCATAAATTCCATTACATACACTACAGTCATCAGAAACTGAACTCTTCTCCCGTCCATCACGATTGCAATGAACCGTGGAAAATGGTCGCCGCTTCTCACACTCCCGACTGCAATCGATAGATCCCTGCTTCCCTCAGAACAGCCGGCGCCGTACAAAAGCCACACACAGACTGATCTCAAGATTTCAAATATTTATCTCATCTTGGGATTCAACTTTCTATCTGTCTTTCTCATTTGCCATTCACCACCAAACAGACGTAAACACCGACACCATCACGGATGACTGGTATCTGCATGGCATCTAAGACAAGTGATACTTCACCCATCGATAGCTCGGATGACCTGCAGTTCTTGACCCATGGCTCCAGTTAGTTGGGACATTGTAGTGTTTTGTTATCACCGAGGTCGTTGACGCGTCTAGCCTTAGGCTGTAACGCTAGGCAGCGTTGCAGTCGCAGATAGGACGTATCTGTTATGGTCGGTATTTGCGCCCATTACAGATAACTCGTGGCACTCGTCAGGTTTATGTTGCTTTGTGGCACCAAAAGGCATAATGTCATAACACGAGCATGCCGCTTCCACCTGCAGTGGTCGAAGAAGCAAATAGCATTCCTGCTCTTATCAATCAGAAATTGCTTAGCAAATATTCGCTCGGATACCTGTTGATTCGTGAAGCAGTTGCTCAGTGCCAATCAGAAGGAAAACACCGATGCACCACTCCTTCTTCCCAGCACTCGCAATTTGTTTGTTCGAGTGAACCCAGTTTGAACACTCTTCAAAACAACGCCTGCTCTCACGACTGAGCAACACCGTTGTATGCTGATAAAGGTTAAACAAATAAAGCCCAGTACAAACTACATGAGAACCATGCAGGCAACGCCCGTGCACTGTATATATACCTGGTCCCAGTCTGTCACCTGGATCGCACTCACAAACACTCCTCCCTACCAGGATCCAGATCAGATCCAATTGAGAAGCAAGTTCGTGAAGCTGATCTCTCTAGGTGCGAACATGATGATCCAGGGCTCAGTCATTCAGGCACCTGGTTTGCATAGCGATCGCAGCTTATTAAACGTGTGTTTGTGTTTACCTGAGCTGATCCTTGGCTGCTGTGGATCCACCTCAAAGACGGCGGTCGAGCCGTCGGTATTAGAACACCTGAGATGGAAGACGGATTACCAACCGAATAGTCTATTTTCAGCAGACAGAAAGAATAACCCTGAAGAGTGCGTGCATCAGAATTTGACCACCAATGTACATGCACTCTTTGTGTGGTTATGTTCGAACCCAGTGAGTGACCTCTCCGGGTCATTTATTAATCAACAACGGTGCACTGAGGCGTGCGGTGTAGCACCTCGTGTCCATCATCTCATCCCGGTGCTTCACACATGTTCTGACCGCAGATATCTTAGGTATGACACAGTAGAAACCGGTACAACGTTGAACTGGCAGGTGCTCACATATAAATATTGCGCTTGTGCTCCCATCAAGCCGTCAGCACGTCAGCTCTTCCGAGTTCCGCCTCATTTCTTTTGCCCCATTCGACAAATTAATGGGGCGGTCCAATCCCGATTGCTTTCCACCTCTCCTGCGATGATAGCGCCCAGGTGCTTGCTTCACCCCGGGTAGATCCCTCGAAGGTGTGGGGTCGCACTGTACTGGATGCCACACCTGAGAAATGGATTATGACAGGGGAGGTGATTAGAGCCACGTTCACCTGATATTCCTATCATCAGCGTCGGTCAGCATGTTCTTGAGCTGCGTTTATGCGAAGCTGAATGTGGGAGGTCGCTGAAGGATGTGTCCAGGCACTCAAAAAACACATTATCCAGGGGCGCGAAATATTGAAAAAATCAAACTTTTAAAAAACAACAGCATCCGGTATACATGTTGCTTAGTGCAAAACGACGTATGCATTGGTTGAATTAAATATTAATCTTTCAATTTGGAGATTGTTCAAGCCTGGTTCGATTAAAGATATATTTGTTTTGCCTGATTGATGCCAGTGCTATTCTACACCTTTCTTTGTTTATTCTGCTCGCCTATTGCAACCTGTTATAAACCTATTATGACTCCAGAACACAACACAGAAGAAGAGGAAAAAACCTAAAACTGCCTAATCAGGGGCCTAAAACGCACACGCGGCACGTGTGTATGTTGTATCAACTCATAACAAGCTGAAATGGCTGATGTCAGGAAGTTAGACGGCCTAGAATAAGGCTCAGATAACTTCAAATGCTACGCAGAAAGAAGCTGTATAAACTTATAAAGAGAGAGAAAAACTAAAATCTGAAAGCATCTTGGTTTTTTTGTTATGCCAGGACGCTATTTTGTTACGTTTCTTTGAGTAAAAATTGTACACGAAAAGAAGAGCTACACGTAGCAAGGCTTCGGAAAAAACACCGCCAGATCAAAGAATGGAGAGGTGCGCCGGTCGCAGGTGCCTCTGTCTTCGCCCCCTTTTCACCCTTTGCTTCCCCCAGAGAGGGTTCTCAGCACTGCCAACCATAGCCAAGCAAGCACGACCCTCGTTGAATAGACCCCTACTAAACCATGAAACACTTGACTTATTAGTTCAATTTGGACGCTGAACGGAACCTCAGCCCGTGGGGTCTCTATGAGCCCTCTCTTTCTCGCCTTCCCAGCCCCTTTCCCCTCACAGATAGCCAGGAGATATTTTCTTTGATCGGCTCCAAAGCCGGCTGCGTAAAAAAACATAACCTACAGCTGACTAGGATCAACAGAAATACTGCACCCAAGGGTAGGCTCTTTGAAATCGTCTTCATAGCCCAGAAAAGACAGCCTTCGTCACCCTGACGTCACCATTCCTCCATTATCAGGGGTCATCACCCTTCAGCCCCATCCTCATCGGCGTTTATCCTCCACCTGTCCCACTGTGTCTTCTATCCGTGGTAAATTTCACGACAGCGTGTAACCGAACACTTTGTGCTTCACTTCTTTGATGCTGTTGCTAATATACCTGTGACAGATCACCTGGAATTCTGTCTCAAGTGGAATTTTCGTACAACCATATTGCCTTTGATATTTACTGCGGCTTTGAAGTGTATAGCATTAGCACTTGACTCTGCTATGCCCTGCGCCAGGTGTGGCACTTGATTGAAAAAGAAGGTGAAAATGAATCAGGTTCATTTCTCTAGTTTTGACAGCTCCAAGTTCAAACAGATCTTATATCCTCTTCAAAAGTCAATTTAGACACCGTTAACATATCGTTATCTGATAAATATTGCTTTTAATGAAATACGTGTTATTTATGGTACCACTTGTGCTATAGATTAATGATATAAGCTGGATAATTAATATCATTCGCAGTGAATTAATTATGCCTCATATTTACGCAAGGTGTGTTTGCTGATCATAATGATTATGCAATAATAACATTTGTCGTTGCGACACCTGTGGAGTATAGTAGCACCTGGCACCTCAGAGCTTCCAATGGTATCGATCACTTCTAGGAAAGAGCTAGATCGCCATCCCTCCAAACGCGTAGATCTCCATCTACACCGAACTCCATATGAAGCAGCGCTTCGATATTGAATTCTCCGCTGTTCGCGTTGCTCGTGTGGCACAATCACCAAAGTCGCAAGGCCAAACAGAGCTCAGTCTCGGGTGACTAGTGTCGATGCCATTAGCGGATCACCGTGGACACGGACCTCGGAGAGAACCCTGATCCGAGATTGAATGCTGCCTGAAATACACCATATATTACAGAGACACATGTCCATTCCATCGCATGATAAACAGCCCAATCTCAGTGATATGAAGGCGTATATCAGCGTTGCCCGTCCAATCCTGGGTTTGCACGATCGATGTCGCCGAATCGCATTCATCTTCATAACGCAGTGTCCATCTCGTCGCAACCCACGCCAATGAATAGTGTTGACCTTGAGGAATATTGGCGTTGTCATCTGCGCGATTTGTCTCCGGTGTCTAATTGCTGACCTTGTGTTTTTATGTATGAGTTTCTTTGCGAATGACATGCGTTGTATTATCGCTTTTGCTTGCGTGCAGGGAGCCAAGTGCATGGCTTATACATGACTCCCGCGCCCAATAAACTGAGCTTTAATCAAATAACGGGGTTCTGTCATGGCCCAGAGCCCTCCCCCCTTCATTTGGTGGACGCGTGTGCAGGAGGCGTCACTAGGTTAATCAGTGGACCTCGCATTCAAGTGCAAACATGCTTCGAATTAAGGCGAGTGGATTTGCTGTATGACAGCGAGTGCATTGGATCAGTGTGTCAAGTATGCTGTCGATATCACATACATGTAATTGTATTCCATCATCGTGACCTACTTACTGCATGCGGTGCCATAACTCACCACACAATCTGCAGCAAGTGCTCTGAAATATTTATTCGTCGATGACGCTTTATTAATTCATAAGTGCAAGGTGGCCGAATACCGCGAAGCGATGTGTCGTCTGTTTAGCATTGCGTCGTTGTGCATTCCACACGCGCCCTAAGCGTTGGTCCTTCGCATCAGCCGTGGAGGGTCTTAGACCCCTTGAAGAGCTCTGATTGCCTCCATCGGCGCCAATCCAATTGATGAGGCAAAGAGCTCGATACCATCTTCAGTAGATCTCAGATGTTTCGCCGATTGTGGTGGCTCCTTCGTGGGAAAGTGAAGCAGTATGCAAGGGAAGACGGGCTGCCACCGCCTGTGATTGCCCCTAATCACCCCCACCCCCCGCCTATTCGCCCTGTTTTCTCTGCGTCATCTCAAAAAAGCCATTCCAGAATTTCTGCTACAACAGTCACAGCTAGAATGAAGGGCTCCTTGTTATTTGCCGATCCTGTAATTGGGCAGGGTGGCTGGCCTTGCTCAACCCTCGTAGCCTCGTCTTTGTCATCTGCTTTGGCATGCAGTATTGCGTCCTGCTCTGCATATAGGCATCGCAGAGGGGGGAAGACCTGAATGGGACAGCGCATCTGAACCCCAATCTATTTCAATTATGCTCTCATTCCGATGACTTCTGACGCAGCATACAGCAACAAGCATGCCACCGCCTCCGTGTGAATTCACTTGATCATCTCATTCAGTGAAAGGAGCACCGTCTGCACGGGGATCAGCATGCACGAGGAGAGGCGACTTGAAAGGGCTTATGCCGCAGATTGGGCCACGGATCCGAGGGCTGTGACTCACGGTCTTTTGTTGCGAACTGTACCTGGTCAAGAAAGTAATTAATTGCATGCTCATCAGTGGGTGTGCACCTGTCTGGCTGTCGGTAGAAAGAAGAAGGCCTAATCCGTGCAATTACACACCTGCAAAGCGGCTACCTGTGCGCTGCAGTGCGGCTGTCGTGCTCCAGATTGCTTTGCTGGCTCTTTGATCCTCTGCTAGCGTTGCATGCGAAGTGAGGATCAATCCAGTGTTTGTTGACTCTGTGTCGTCGAAGGAGACAATGTACAGCGTGCATGGACCTGATGCTTGCGAGCGAGGATTGCCAGAATCACGGCACTCAATCGATTCACTTCTCTGTAAACCCTAGCTTTTTGCCCCTCGTATATTCGCATCCGTGGCTATCTCAAACCCTTTCAAATAAATGTGATCACAACTTGATTATAGCCCTATACAAAAGCTGTATGCAATAACACCGGCCATAAAGTACCTTGGGGTCACCACCCTGGCTTTCAGGGTCGTCTGTCCGCAGTTATAATTCATAAAACCCCTTCGTTCGTTTATTGCAGTGCATATAATCTCGGGTTGTGTGAGTCGGGTCTTTCATCTGTCCGCCGGGATCACTGAATGGGCAGAGGGTTGTGGCGCCATGTAGCTCCTGTTCCGTGTTCCCTCTGTTCCCCTTCCTCCAGGCTGGTCCACAGCTACGTCATAAAAGCTCCTCACGACGCATTATGCACTCGATTTAATGCTACCAAATGACTCCCAACAATCGGATATTAAGCACTGTAGCAGAGAGGTCCTTTGAATGGCCCTTACCACCTGCCTACCAGGATGTAAATCACTCCGTGTATGGCCAGCAGTTGCTCCAATACCTCGCCATCTTGAAACTTCACACCGCTTTCTTTTGATGGTTACTATGCGGGGGGTCTTGTGAGCCTCGAGGCCCCTTTGTCAAGCCGCGAAACAAACCCGCAAATTCACTCATTTATCACTCGACATTGAGGTAGAAATTGTCCTGAATGAACTCACCGTATTTGAAAGATTGTTGCGAGCAATGCTGGATATGGTATTATTAATATTCATGCCCTTAGTACGGCGAAGAATACTGTGTTATATTGTTTGAGATTGCTTAATTGAGCCGTCACCCTCCTTGCCAGCATCGAGTGGGTGGGCAAAATTTGATAAATGACTTTTGAATTTATTGCTTTCTCATGTCAAACATTTTGAATTGAACATTTTTTTTTATTTAAAATTCGTGATTTATGTCTAAATCATGAGATTTGTTCCTGAATGGAATGTGGTTCTTCGCAACTAAACACCTGTGTATGTCACAGCATACAAAATCCCATCAATGCACTTGCTCCGAGTTCAAAGCGTTTCCTTATAAAGGAGGAAACTGTCTTGGAAGCAAAGCATCGAAATGCTTCGTTATTGAGGCCTAATCACTCGGAAATGTCCATCGATTGATCTACGCCTATGATCAAAAGGAAGCGGGTATCTTGCATATATTAGACATTTAGTCAGTTGCTTGACCTTTGCTGACCACTGGGTTTTAACTGAGTTCCCCCTGATTGCGATCGGATTATCGTGTGAAAGTCTTCTTAACGAAGAGGCGTCCTCTTGATGAGACTGTTGATCATTCTGTTTCTCTTCTTTTGCAGAAACGTGCCGAAATGCGCTGGGCATGGAGTCCATGCAGATCCCGGACTCAGCGCTCATCGCCAGCTCCATGGCGAACGAGGACGTCGGACCAACCAGTGCTAGGTGAGCAGACAACAATACAGTTATAGGGCCACGTGAGAGGAGAAGCACGACCCCTAATCCAATGAAGGGAAAACGGAATTTGGGGATTTTAGCTTTATAAGAAGGAAGCAGGCGTTGTATGGTTCATTGCAATTAAAAGCAAAGACGTCGCAAGTCGTCTCGCTGCGCATTTGTCCGACTGCTCGGCCGGCCATTGAAGGGCTTCCGTCTAGGGACGAAAGAAATCAGGAATCGAAATACTGCCGGGATAAGTAGGAGGAAAGGGGTAGAAGGGGGCTGGGGTGTAGAGGGGGTTAGAGTCGGTTTCGTCTAATTGATAAATGGGCTTTGTGCGCATGTGCACTCGTGTCCCGCGGCGCTTCCGGGCACCATCTTTGTCTCCGCAGAGACGCCGCTTCCTTGTCTTTTGCGCATGCGCATCGCTAATGATTGTCTGGATCACCTGATTGCGCATGCGTTCGTACTCATATTCCAACAAGAGGATTGTAGAGTAACTACTTGTGTCCCTCGCGGCGATGCTTCGGTCGTGCGCGCGAAATCATTTCAGACGTCTCGGATTAATCCGCAAAAAGAGCAGAAACTGCGCTACTTGACCGTGTTCGGTGTCGCCGCTGCGTCCATGTGGCATCTGCTCGTGTTCCGCGAAAGAAAAAAAAAATGCATCCGCAGTTGTGAAAACATAACGGACAGGTGCCGACAATTCGCCTCGTGCGAACTCACGCCCCGTTATGCGAATGTTTATTTTAGCCGACAGTTGTGCATTCCCAGAAAATTCATGCAAACGCTTTTAATTCGAGGTCATTGTATTTTGATCAAGGGCTTTTGACTTTGAATGGGTAATTTGTAAGCCATCTTCGTTACAAATAAAGCGATATAGCGAATATTTCAATGCATTGTGGTTTTTTTTCGGAAAAATCAGCAAAATTTCTAAGCTCTTTAGATATATTAAAAAAGGTGAAATCCAAGTTCTTATAAGATCCGTTATGCGTGCGCATGACCGGAAATAGCTGTTTCCGTTCTACCGGCATGCGCAATTGAAGATGAAAAATCATATCGTAAAAAATTGAGGCGTCAGATGGAAGAGAATCAAAAGAAAATTGCGTGAGCCGATTTTCTCCATTAATGTACAAGGTCAACCAGGAATCTGGGTTAGTACTGGTGACCTCTCAACTTACGTCACGTTCTCATATCAATATCAATAACATTTATTTTTGTTGGTACATATGATATGCATAAATAGCACTGCGCACCATCATTGCAAGCGAAGCTTAAGCGAAAATAATACTCACTCTTATTTTCTATATATATTTTTTTTCTATATTTTTTTTTTTTTTTTTTTTTTTTTTTTTTGCAAATTTAACCAGAAATTCGATAGCAGTGATCGGAGTAGAAAGCAATGAAGCGTATATGAGCTCATGCATCATTCACGAGTGTCAGACTTAAAACACTTTGGGGGAAATTTGCAAATGTTAGAGCAGAAATCGGCGACAATAACGTGGCACGAAAGTGAATGGCGAGTGAAATGAAGTCGTCCATTATGATTTATGATAATATCCAATGCGCCGCAACCCTTTATCACTCCATGATAGATCGACTCGGCATGTTTGTAGCTGTAATCATGCATCATGCTTGAAAACTCTCAGTACAAACAAAAATCGGAGTTGGGAGTTTGAACTCTGAGGAGAGCATCTGTCGTCGCGCGCACCTCATTTGCATGCGTTGGCGGACTTCCGGTCGATGACCGATGAGTCCAGAAAATGGACCCAACGCGCATGCGTATTGACGTGGATCCGACAGCTAGCCCCTAATCAAGAGTCCAGAGATGAATGATCAAACACTGAGCATGATTCATATGCGATCCTTAACTATGAAATCAGGGATGATATTTCTCGTGATATTCCCAAAGCTCACATTTTTAGTGCGTGTATCGTTTGTGGCGAGATGTCTGCTGATCACGTGTTGCCGCTCGGCTCGTGTAACTTGAGGGTCGACGGTGAGGAGTATAAAACGCGGTTAATAATGCATAAAAGGAGCAGCTAATCGCCGTGATTGGTCGCTCGTGGACCATTCGTCCGCCCAGAGGTTTCAACCACTGTGGCCGCGTCGTCCATCTCAATCAACTGGCACCAGACAAGCCCCGACCTCATCATTATGAAGAATTCGCTCAGAATATTAAGATAGAGATACATTTTTTAAAGAGACGGGTATTTTTCGTATCTTTATATATATATTGTTGTTATCTTATTGTCAGGATTCGCATGGAGATTGGTGGCGGCGCCTGGTGTCCGAAGCGGCCGATATCAAAAGACGTCCACGAGTACCTGCAAGTTGACCTTGGAGAACTGAAGGTCATAACCCTCGTGGAAACGCAGGGTCGTTTTGGCGAAGGACAGGTGAGGACCTTGGAGACACAACCCAATAAGGCGCAACGGGCAGGTGAAGGCCCTTAGCAACACATTAGAGACATCACCATGGCAACCGACCAAGCGAAACAATGCGTGATGAGCCAATCGGGATCGAGTTCTCGCGGGAATTGGCCGCTTTATTGGAATCTGTCGATTGATAGTAGAGTCGTTGGCCATATTGCGTTACGCTGTGTGAGCTATAATTAACCACGTGAGATCCACGGCTATTTCCTCTCCTTAAAGTATCTTTTTGGATCTTGCCGCTCCTCTTATCACATGCACCGTGCTGAGAACCTGATCTACTACGTTGATAAGGAGATA
Source organism: Capitella teleta (assembly GCA_000328365.1). NCBI lineage: Eukaryota > Metazoa > Annelida > Polychaeta > Capitellidae > Capitella > Capitella teleta. The sequence goes on from KB299944.1 coordinate 49,556, forward strand.
CCTGAGAATTCTGAGAAAAAAACTTTGACTCAGCGGGAAATATCAAGGCTCATCAGAGTTGCTACGTGTCATCTACGGGCTTATCACGTACGAGACGCAGTGGGTTATCACTTGGATGGATGTTTTGTATAATTGCTCAGTGCGTTTAATAAAGCACAAACTGAGACGGAGGTGATAAAGTCTGGCGACCACAAGCCGAGAGCTGCGGAGGAACGCTAGTTCGTTGGGTTTTCAGTTACCGCAGATCCATCATTTTGACATGGGGAGCATTCATTTACAAGGGAGCATGCATTTATGATGATGATGACGCCGGTTTCTTCCCTTCTCGTTTGCCGATGCAGATGTCGTGCTGTGCTTGCTTCGGGAAGGTCGAACCAGAGAAAGCAAAAACAACGGCACAAGGCGGCCACCCGAAACGCATGTACATACTCCGTATTCTGATTACAGCCACCTGTGATTACTCAAACTGACTCTGCCTTTTCATGGTTTGTTTCTATGATAATGAAGGCGCAGACAACTGTCGCCATGCCGCATGAACTATGCATGATAATGACAACGCAATGATGATCACAAAAGAATATACTCCATGCAAAAGACGCATAACTGATACATTTATGATGATATGTCTGGCGAAAACATACAATCAACTCAGCTTTTATGGATATAAGAAACGATTTATGAAATAGCGTTCTTTATCGATTGGGTCTTCCATAATTCTCGTGCCAACTGTCGTGTTCAATGTCCATAAAAGACATAAAAGCCATTCACTTTGATGTATGCCCATATATCTTTGATGCTGCAATTGTGTAAATACAGGTATGCATTTACATCGTACACTGACACGGTGTTTATCTTTTGCAGGGTCAAGAGTACACGGACCAGTACTTGTTGGAGTATCAACGTGAGGCGGGCGAGCCCTGGTTCAGGTTCAAGAACAGACGTGAGCAGGAGGTAAGTCGTCCGTCTTTCCAAACCCTGACGTAAACCCGTGAAAGCGACGCCAAAGCGTGACCTTCTCCCTTTCACTGGGGGGATATATATTTCCCTTTTGATCGTGGATTTCCCTCAGAGGGTGGACCCCAGGGGTTTTTACCGGCGATTCTAATTGCCTGGTCAATTCAATTTTTGTCATGCAGCTTTTTATGGGCATTTTACCGACATCGCAAAATACCTTCCGGTTTCCGGTGGCAGGCCGGAAGTGAGTCCCGAGGATGCGCAATGGGTCCTGCGCGGCCGTAAATCGCCTTACGCCTTCGAAGTAACTATCTCATGGGGAGCATTCCGTTCTCCTTCTGTTCTTATTACTCGGGGAGCCTTTATTATCTGACCAAGGTTTCCGGGGCTTAGCAACGGAGCTCGTTTTCTCCATAGCTCTTCATTTCAGCGGATCTGTTCGGGATTCCTTGTCTTGGGGTGCGATGGATCCCGCCGAGGTCGACGCACGAGCTGAGTCACCGCAGTTGGACGATCGCTGATCAATTTTTCATAGTAATGTTGATGGATGGTGGGATGGCGCTGCTGCTGCTGTGGACGCCAGATCATCGCTCTGATTGCGGGTTTCCTTGCCTCGCGAGCAGAGGCTGAGTTCCGGGCATATTGGGTTCACGTGACCTCTGACTCTTTGTTATGTGGGTCACGTTGGGAGAGGTGTCATGGCGGCTATTGTTATGCTGATGATGCAAACACTATCTTCGGGGTTGGCGCCCCGCACACCGCCACTACCGACTTCTCATTTGCTGGCTTTCAGGCCTTGTGACCCTCCAGTGTCACATGTCAAGGGTCATGGCATCGAGCGGGATATGTTCCGTCATCTTTACACGCAGCGAAGAGAAAGTGGGATTAGACGTGGGGTGAAAGGCGGTCTACATCTTTGAATTCGGCACACGGTGATTCATTGGTCGCGTTGCGGGTTCGTGGGGTCATAACCCGTCCAACACAACGGGTTTGTTTCATTAGACGTGTCTCTATGGCAACGCCTCATCCAACGCATGTTTGTCTCGAGGTGCTCTCGATGTCTGTCAAGGAGAAGACAAAGACCGTCGTTAGCTTGAAATTCCAAGATTGAGCGCTCGCTTGACAAACGAATCTATCAGGCCTCGCATCAGCTCAGCCTCGTTCCCATTCGTCTTCTGTCGAGAAGTAACGACCAGCCACATCTTCCTTTTCTTCTGACTTCTTGACTCCTCTAACGCATAAAGAAAACGTCCAATAATTGATGATCCCTGTTTGCCTAAAGCAATGCATGGTCCCCCCGGAAGCCCCCAAAGAACTAATTGATGTACACGCCTCCAGGACACGCCACTCTCACTGCTTTTACTGTTTTACTTCATTAGGATCTTCAAAAACGTTGCGGGCTATATGTGTGATCACCTCATTTCTTGCTTGTTACCAAATGATCCTGCCAAGCTTCTGTGTTGAATATCCGCCGGCACGATTTCTGTCCAAAGTGGAAAAATGCACCTCGTTAAATTGACGTGTTTTTGTGCCAATTTGACATCTAAGATTTGCAAATAATATTATATGTTCTTTAAGAAGAACTTGCGTGGTCACCCTTGTGTTACTATGGTTATAACTCTCCAAATTGCTACCACCTTAGCCCAATTTCGCATGTTATCGGTGTCAGCATTCTTTCGGACCCCTGTGTACCGCTGGGCGTGCACTCGGGGAGTGTCAGCGACCCGGGTGTCAGCGATATTCGAGCACTGCATACACAATGCCCGGGTGGTCAGCCGCCTTCAGCTGACATCTGTGTGCCCAGACAGCCCTTGCACGTGCCCCTCCAATGTCCCTCGGTCGTCCGCTATCGGTGAATAGCAGATGTCACCCTTTCAATTAGCATCGCGGCCAATGTACATTCATGAAAACCTCCGTATAACTGGAGCGGTTGCCATGGCGACCCGATGGCGACGTAATTTGTGTGCGTGATTCCGGGGCGTCTCTTTTTCTCCTTCCTGGCGCCAACTTTCCTGCCTTTCCTGAAAATGATGACGAGAAATTGGATGCTGTACGACCCCTAATTACATATTTTTGCGACGCGATACGCCTATTTGCCGGCGCTGATCTGCCGGTTCCGTGCGCCGCCGGTTCTCGTGTTTTTCTTTTGTGGAAGCCAGCTGCGAACGCGGCCAGAAATGCCACGTGTTTCTTTGACCTCTTGACCCCTGCTATACTTCACCTGCCGTCGTCCATCTTCCGGTGGCGTTTGAAGGGACAGACGTTCGTCACTTTCCGTCGCATCGGGCGCTTAATTGATTCGCAATGTGGGGACGTCTTCCTTTTCCTGATGACGGATGACCTCTTGCTGAAATTGCCCCCAGTCCCGCGTCCCCTGCTTTCCCATTTTTAGAGCGCTCATCAAATTTCTGGAGTCCTTTTTCCATCCTAGCGTTCCCACTCTCTCAGTGGAGGAACGTTGTTGGAATTCATTCCTTGCGACAGGGAACAGAAATTGGCGCCAAAACTCTGGGGAATTGAAAGAGAATGCTGAAGGAATTCATTCTGCTCTGCGTTCATTTTCTGCAAAGATGGTCGCGGGGACATTAGACGGAAAATTGGTGCACACAAGTTGCTAGTTGGTCGCCCAGATCAAGGGATCCCTCCGCGCTTATTTGCTCATTTCCTATGGAAGCCATCTTATTTACGCCTCACTTGTGCGCTGTCACGACGCGAAAATTGCATCGTGATGGGCATCACTTTGCATCGTGCAAATAACGACCTCGTTTTTTTTATTTTCAAGATTATCGAGGGCAACATCAACACCTACATCGGGGAGGTTCGCATCATCGATCCTCCCATCATCGCCAGGAAGATCCGCTTCATCCCGTACAGTGTTCACCCGAAGCAAGTCTGCATGCGAGTTGAACTCCACGGATGTCCCTGGACAGGTAAATTGACCGCGAGGCTGACCACGGGACACGCTGATATGTTTCGTTTGTTCTATACAGATAGCATCGTTTCATACGATATGCGTCAGGGTGAACGTCGTGGTTCTGAAGTCGATCTCTACGACTTCACGTACGATGGAACGCAGACCAGCGGCATGTTGGCCGGTGGTCTCGGTCAGCTGACCGACGGGGCTGAGGGACAGGACAGCTTCAGACTGGACCCTGGCGGTCTGGGAATCAAAGGATATCAGTGGGTCGGCTGGAAGAACGAAACCTTTCGGTCAAACCCCATCGAACTGACTTTCAAATTCGACCAGCCGCGTAACTTCACTTCCATTCGAATCCACGCGAACAACATGTTTTCCAAAGACGTCCGCGTCTTCAAGAAAGCCAAAGTGTTCTTCAGCATCGGTGGAGAGCATTACTTAGGCGAGCCCCTGGATTTCCACTACATGAGGGACACTACGATCGAGTTTGCGCGCTCCGTCTTCATCCCCGTGCCTCACCGGGTTGGGCGCTTCGTGAAGCTCGAGCTCTTCTTCGACGCAAAGTGGTTGATGTTGTCCGAAGTGGGATTTGAATCAAGTAGGTCGCATCCCTTGTCAGTGCTCTGGCAACTCACGCCCTTCTTTCAGCTCCTGCCGTCGGTGTCTTCCCGCCTGAGGTCGTTCATCAGAGCACACCGTCATCCACCACCCTGCCCAACCCGCCACGCAGAGGCCACAAGAACCCGACCGGCCTCCCGGATTTTGTCCAAGTCATTGACCTCCCAGCAGAAACGACGGCCTTCAACAGATCCCTCCCCAAAAATGGGCGAAGGAAAGGGAAAGACAGGAACGACGACGAGGAGGGTCGAGACGCCAGCCAGGTTGCCGCCGACCAGGCTGACAATTCAGCCGACCTCGTACGGCAGCCTCCGTTTCAATCTCCCAGTATGCCATGCACACTGCTTGTCGCCCGTGCTTCACTGTAGACTCAATTTCAGGCGCTACCAGCACGGAATCCAGCGTGGTGGACGCCAAGACGAGGCAGTCGCTGGATGATGAGTACATCGGCATCATCATCGGGGTCTTAGCAGCCCTGATCCTCATCCTGTTCGCCGTTATCCTAGCCATCATCTTGCGTCACCGACGGCGCAAGTACAACAACAACCACCGAGCCATGAAGTCCATCGAGCCCAGACACGTGACCCTCAACCTGAACGACCTGAATGCGTTGAACGGAGGCGTTGGGGGCAAGGTGTTGTCCAACGGCAACATGTACAACTGCGTAGCGACGTCGGAGGAAGGCGAGTCCGACCGCGACGGTGCGTGTTGCTATGACCACTTGCGGTCGCATTATTTGACCCCTGGTGACCTCCGTCTCGGCACTGTGCCGTCGACGCCCAGCCTCTCAGGTAAGCACTGAAACGCTGGATCTGGTGGCGGTCTTAATAGTGCATGGTGAGATCTAACACTGCGTAGCAATCACATTCACAAACACCCCTGCATCTTGGTATCAATCACCTTTCCATTTTTCCCGGTAAGTGTGCACACCTGATCCTCCTCCTCCTCTTCCTCTGGTTGGCATGTGTATATGAAGTGAGTTAAACACCCTCTACCTTTAGTATGTAATCATACCCTTTCTGTTCTCCTATATGTAATGCATGTGTTTACGCACGCATGCGCCCGTGCTCATTGGCTAAATCGATCTCCTTTCGTTTTACAGATACAACCACAACATCACGTGACTACGCCGTACCTTCGGATCTCACTAAAACCCTCTTACGCAACCATTCAGCCACTTTAGGTCCGTTCCCCTCCACTTCAACCCTTCCGCGGCCTCCACCCCCGATCAACCCTGCTTATCAAGGATCCCTGTTCCGCCCGAAACCCACCGCTCCCTCCGCGCAAATGCCTCAACCGATGCCCTACGCGACCACTGACGTCGTGGCTCCTGGTCTCCAAGGAGTCAGCGGAAACAACATCTACGCGGTGCCCAACACGCTGGACCTGCTGTGGAAGGATGACCTCACCGTCATGGAGATCCCGAGGGATAGCCTCAAACCCATCGAAAAGCTGGGTGAAGGGCAATTCGGAGAGGTCCATTTGTGTGAAGTCGTTCCGGAACTGCTGACTATCGAAGACATGGGTCCGAATAGTCAAGGTGCTAGGCCAGCACTGGTTGCCGCAAAAATGCTGCGATCAAACGCCAGCGAGCAAGCCAGGTAGGCTTTGCTTGTAAAGTCTTTGTTGTGTAAGCATTGGTTGTTCATCTCAGGACGGATTTCCATAAGGAGGTCAAGATTATGTCTCGGTTGAAGGATCCGAATATTGTGCAAGTGCTGGGAGTTATGACGCAAGAGGAACCGTTGAGTGTTGTCGTTGAGTACATGGAAGGAGGTGATCTCCACCAGTTCCTGCGACAGCGTTCTCTTGACTGTGGAAATGGCACTATGACGAGGAGCAGAAAGAACGCAAAACTGATAAGGTGCGTTATGATTTTGCTTTTTGTGGAGCAGTGTCGCAATCATAACGTTTGTGTTTATTCCAGTCACGGATGCCTTGTGTACGTAGCCACTCAAATCGCGAGCGGGATGAAATACTTGGAAGGATTGAACATGGTTCATCGGGATCTCGCCACCCGGAATTGTCTGGTCGGCCATAACTACGCCATTAAGATTGCGGATTTCGGCATGAGTCGCAGTCTGTACAGCACGGATTACTACAAAATTGAGGGCAACACTGTCCTCCCGATCCGTTGGATGGCGTGGGAAAGTCTTCTGCTGGTATGACCTTGAACTCTTGACCTGCGACATATCCAACTGATACACGTATTTTCATTCCAGGGCAAGTTCTCCACAAAGAGCGACGTTTGGTCTTTTGGTGTGACTTTGTGGGAAGTTTTGACGCTCGCCAAAGAGCATCCGTACGAAGGACTGAGTGATGACCAGGTCATCGCGAACTGTAACCAGTGTTACCTTGGCAACGGCCTCGACATTGTGCTTCCTCAGCCAGCGACCTGTCCCCGCGAAATCTACGACCTCATGGTGGAGTGCTGGAACCGGGATGAGGTGGCTCGTCCCTCATTCCGCGAAATCCACATGTTCCTGCAGCGCAAGAATATGGGATTCTTACCTACGTTGCGTGTCAACCAGGCTGCTGTCTAGTTTCTATGGCAACGACCTTAGTGAAGGTCCCAAAACTGCTCCGCCAAGGAGGTCATCAGTGTGAGTTCCGCGCGTTACGTTATCGTAATGCTTTTGGGGGAGGGGACTTAACCGTGCATCTGTTACGTCATCAGTATTAAGGTGCTGCTTCAGGATGTCTTCTCCGCAATTATCACCCTCTTTTTATTTCGGTTGCATCAAATGATTCATATTTGCTGTTTGTTTTTTTTTTTTTTTAATTTAATTTAATTTTTATTGTGAATGCCAATCAAATCCAATCAAAAGAAACTTCTTTTTTCTCACGCCAATAAACTGAATTAATGATTTAAGTACAATAGAAATACACAATTACGTCTTAATATTGATTTGACAATCACGTTTATCAATTCATATATCTTCGCTTCTAGTCAATGAACAATGACATCATTTTTTTTTTTTTTTTTTTTTTTTTTTAAGCTTTCAAATAATTTTGTTCAGTTCTTGAAAATTCTAACTTCAAAAAGTTTCTAACTGCAAAAAAAAGCTATATATTTGTTCTGCTTCCATACTTCTCTATGCTATACGCCTTATTGTTACCATGGTTACTCATAGGAAAACTGTTGTCATGGTTCCTGGAGAGTGTTTCATTGTGTTTAATTCTGTGATCCTAATATCAATTGTAATTATCTTCAAATCATTAATTAAACAAACTGAAATGCTCATGCTGCCACTGTGGCCTCGACGCCATTTCATTCTTTAAATCAATTTGTTTTTGCAAACGGACATTTTTTGTACGCGAAGAAAAGAGCGCGAATCTGCTGAAGGCTCAATCATAACGCACCAAGGTATACCCTAATCATAACGCACTAAATTTTATCTGCAGTTTCTATAATACATTCTTACCTCACTCACTAATTAATTCACAGCTTATATCGCCTTGCACTTTTTATAACAAACCCGAATACTTTTTTGCCATTTTTCATCCAATTCATCGTTGTAGCGTGTTTGAACCGCAAAGTGGACTTCAGCAAGACGCTTGGTTGCCTTTTCGTCGAAGTTTCGATTGTGACCGGGCCATAGTACGTTATGAGTTGTATAAGTACGTTATGATTGTGAAAAAGTAAACCGTGAACTTTTATTTCTCTGAGTTGTTTCTCGTGAAGTGTTGGTGATCTAGAAATGGACCTAAGACGAACAAAAATGTTGAAATTTTACTAACCATTTCCCGGATTTGTTTTAATGAACTGATCACCAATTAAACCATTTATTTGAGAGAAATCGTGGTCCCTTCTCATCGAATTCTCAATCAAATGTGTTGCATCCTTTGTATATATGTATTTAATAAATTATATTTGGAAACAACACAATATATTTTGGCCTTTTCTTTGATTGAATTCAGTTTGATTAAAGATACTATACTTTTTCGACATAATCTTCATGGTGAATACAGGTAAATGATGTAATACCTGTGTGCATGTATAGATTATAAACTTGTAGACATGTAATTCGTCTGTGAATTAGAATATAGTGTTAATATACTAATATATAAATATAATTATAATATAATAAATATAATAAAAAAATATAATTAGCAGAGTGCTTGTGTAAACGATAATTACAGGCAATTATTTTGCTGTTGCTAAGGAACTCTGCAGGCTAAGCAGCTGCCACTCCTCGCCATGTACATAATCATATAGGTCCTGTCGTAGATTTAAGGTAGAATATCCCGTATTATCCCGTTATTGGAAGAAAAATAAATAAATAAAAAATTAAATTGCCACTTGAATCAGAGATAAAGTTACTCCATCTAATGATTCTAACGTAAGGGTAAAAACTCAGTTAAACAAGATGATCGAAGATTCATGTTCGCCGAGGTGAAATTACCAGTAGGTCAAATTAGTGTCTACAATTACAAGCCTCGAGCCACAGGCAAGTATCTTTGGTTCAATTAAGTCGGACGGGTTTTGCACTGCAACCATGTCCATGGCAACCGAACCGATGGGCTAAAAAATCTGATTGTTTGACAGCCTTCTTCTCCCTTTGTAATATCACTTCTTCCAGGCGACCAATCAAACAAATAGCAGAGAATGTCAAAGTCCAAAAGCTTTCCTTTCCTATACCGATAGCAAGATGAGAACTAGGGAACGACTGAGAGACCACGTGCAAGAAATACCGAGACAAGACGGGGATCGCAAATGACTTCTCCTGCAGAATATTCAGCACCGAAAGCAACGACAACCTCATACATTTACCACTCTCCAATGAAAAAAAAAAATCACCATCCCGGAGAAAGTAGGGACAGCGCATCGGAGACTATCCAAAGCAAATCCCCTGACAATCATCACGCATTGAGTCCCAAACATCATTTATTACGGAAATTCTATCACCCATTAAAAGAAAACGAATACAAAAAATAGTTGAAATCCACACCAAGTACTGAATGATACAAATCCCAATTTTATTAACTGTAAAAAATCATTCTCAGGCACAAGTGGAAACATATCCTCAACTAACAATAAATTTATGATAACAATCATAAATATATCCTGCGAATATAAAATAAGTATATGGATAAAACAGTAGATGATGAAGTATCATTAAATTTTGCTGAATTTGTTCATGAAAAAATCCTTCACCAGGTGTCTCTAGAATAAACAATATTTGTTTATTATATATTATTATATTTATTTATAATATATATGGTGTGCATATAACTTACACCACAATAATTACATTAATTTAGGAGAAATAAAAAATAAAAATTTGACGGAGCATTTGGAACTGAGGGCATATGTAAATTAGAGACACACACACTGTGATTGGTAGTTACCCAGAATTGGAAGCCTCGAGATTCCTGACATTAAGTGATAGGGTGGTGAAGAGCGTTACCCTGAAACTCTGGCGCAGTACAACTTATTGGTACGAGGCTTTGTGCAAAATGGATAATAATGAATCTTATCCTACAATTGAACCAATAAGAGTATTACAGAAGTACGTCTCTGCCAGAGAGCAAAACGGTTTAATGAGGAGTGTCTATTGATCACATAGCTGTTTCGATTGAATCATCTGATGAAGGTTTTCTTAAATCATGAGATTCCCTGCAGGGTTATCAGTTAACGAGAGTTATGAGAGATGACGACATGCCCTGAAGTTCAAAAATGGAAGAATAAGGATTTTAATGAATCAGTATTAACCAATAATAATTATTATAATCAATATGAGCTATAAAACTGCATAAAAATAAAAGTCTTTAACAAAGAAAAGTCTTCAGAAGTTATAAAACCAAGATTCCCAAAAAGATGAAAATTACAAACATATGGAAAAATTCAAGTCAATATTAAAAATTAAGTCTGATGTGACACAAATTGAAACTTCATGCTTCAACAACAAAATTCTTGGCAGGAAGAAGAAAATATTAGAAGAGAGTGACTAGCGAATAATGGCCTAAGAGCCCATCATCGAATAAATTGATCGCAGTGAAACAAGAAATTATCAAATAAGCATGATAAGGCATGATAATCAAGAGTGCTTACCAAATAGCAGTTAAATAATTTGTAGATATCATTTAAATTAATAAAGCAACAATTATATGATACAGATAACAAATCAAAATTATCAAATCAACAGAAACCCAAAAAGGCAGAGTACAAAGAGAATCACAGTATAACCACATTTATAACCACATGCATGCAGGGCTCGAAGTAAGACTCAACTACTCGCCAATAGCTGCCAGAATGGCGAGTTAAAATTTTGCTCTCCAAATAAAATGTAAAGGGCAGATTATTTTGCCAGCCAGAAGGAATAGAATTTGTTCGCTTATTTCGAGCCCTGCTTGTATAACCACCTGGCAGCCACCTAGCACCAGAAGAAGAAGAAAGAAAAGGAAATCCACTTTTAGGCTAAGAAATCTCATTCCACAAAAGTGACTTCAGGTTGATCAACACGAGTGAGTGATTCAGTTCAAGGTCAGAAGAATTGCTACTCAATGCAAAACATGCATCCCATAAGTTCATCAAATCGCCCTTGATGTCCCGTGGGATGCTTGGTGCTAGATACGGCTGCAGGAGTTGACAAATATGGTAAAGATTCGGTCGCATGACTCCAGGATTGCACTTGGCGGTGGACGAGTTGCAGGATCCCAAGCACGTCGTTCCTATAACGCAGTTGGCGTTGTCCAAACAGGGAGTTTGCGAGAATGAAATCGCGAGTTCTCGCTGCGTAATCATGTTTTTCAGTTCGATAACACGCACGTCGTACTGGCTGTTATGGCCGATGGTCGAGGGTTGAAGATCGCACATGTGAAACGAGGCTTCTGAGTCGTGTTGATACGCATCAAGAGCAAACTCCAGTAGACTGACGGCCACTCGGCCACGATTATGCCATGAAGGAAAGTTCCACGTGTAGGAATTGGGGAAGAGGTAAGAAAGCCAACTGCTGTTGTTCCGATCGTATAGCTTGGGATACGACACCCTCTCCAAAGCAAACAGATCACCGCATGACCCGAGCAGTTTCGGGATATATTCGCTCGCCTGGAAGACAAAAGCCACCAAGAAATCTGTGTGCTGTAGCAGCGCCCATAAGGACTTTGCCTCGGCTAAAGAAACCTGTGGAGAGAGAACGAACGCCGTGGGGCAGGTGCTAGTGAGGTCAAGGAGACACAGACCTTGCCGTCGTGGTTACAGTCAGCATAATCCATGAGTTTAGTGACTAAGTCTAAATGGTCGCCTCTCGCAAGTTTGTGATTCAGGAAGCTCTTCACCATTACGCGGAAATGCTCCATGTGAGAACCTTCCTCTGGGAAGCGATAAATCACGTCCAGTTCATACCGATCCAAAGCCGATTCCCGGAACCGGTTGTTGTGGACTTTGATGACTGTCTGATTCGTATAAAACACCTGAAGAATTTCTCATTTTGTTTCCATTAGTATTTAACCGGTGATTAAATACTGACTCTATAATTAGATTCCATGTCGTAGCAATTGTGGATTTGCAGCGTCTTTGTCCGACAGAGTTTTGAGCAGAGGTTTCCATCAACCACTCCATCTTCATAGAGCTGGCACTGCAGAACCAAAAACAGCATAAAACAAACACAACAGAAACATATTACCCACCAAGACACGCGTGTATGATCTTCCTCCGCAGTGATCAAAGAAAAAAAAGAACACGGAAGAAAGAATCCAGAGAAAGATCGAGCCAGCGACGAAGAGAAGGAGGATCTGTTTCAGCCTCAGACGTGTCCCCTGTAACAGAGCGTTTGAGGGTTTTTCTTTTTTTGCAAAAGGTGAATCTAAACTATGGCAGTGAGAAAAAATTTAAGAACAGAGCTGATGCAAGACTGAGGCTGTGCACCACCCAAAGAGCTAACAAGACTCCACTGCAGCAACTTGAACTATGCACCCAGCCATACAGCTTCAACTGCCGAGGGTCGGACTAGTGATGGGCTAATATTGAATTTGTCAGAATATTCAAAGCCGAAGCTTCGAGCAGTCGATAATCGTCGAAGCCGATTAAGGATATATAACCTCTCCATTGCACCACTAGTTAGGCCTGCAATACGTATCGATTTTTTTCCCGATAATTTTGATTATTCAATACGATACATCAATTTATTTCCTAATGATAAACAGTATTGACCAATAAGAAACATGAAACTCTAGTCCCTTTTGACAAGTAGAAATTATCCAGTGAGTGATATCTAAAACTTCAGACCCAATTTTAACCTGAAGAAAGTAACCGGTGAAGAATATATAAAATATTGAGCACAATGCTAGGTGTAGAAAGTAACCAGTGAGCGATATCTTGAAACTTTCGGCCCAATTTAACATGTAGAGAGTAAGAAAAAAATCCACAAAGCAAAGTGAAAGTAGAAAATACCGTATTGCCTTGGTAACAAGCACAGTGCGCTAAGGCAGGGGCTGAGGGCATGTCAATTTCACTTCGATTACATGCCCACTACACACACAAAAAAAGCTCAAAATTTTTAAAACCCACACATTCAGCGAATATACAATATATAATATCGGTGTATATACAATCACAGCATCACACGAATTAATTAGTATTAGCGATATTAATCATATCTGGCGAGTTTCAGTTACTTTAGGTTTATAGCAATTCATACATGTGCTCAGGTATCTGCTAATTGCATTATTTGACACACATTTACAGTGCAGAACACGAAGATGAGAAAATGACTAAACATTATCTAAATCTAAAACCTAAAACCCAAGACTCAAGAGAATGACTTACAGATAGCAGAGTCCTGGGCCTCTTCATGCTTTCCGGATTCATTCAATCATCTGAAAGTGAGTAGAAATTAATAATTATATATTACTTTACAGCTATTTTATGCAGCATTCATTTTTCGTGGAAGGTTGTTTTTAACAGTTGGGTTTAGTGGGAAGTTTTTCGCAGATCATATTTTCACAGTCGCGAATGGATGCTCAAATCTTCCCTGTGTAGATGTTAATGAAGTTAAAGAATCCTTGTTGAGGGTGAAATTAATAGTATTTATTAATAGATTTAATACTTTTTCAGAAAAAATAGCACTGGCCATTTTTTAGGTTTTGCGTAGGGAGCCAATGAGACCAAAACGTATCCAAGCATTCAGGTGGATTTAGATAGATCCTTGCAAAACACTTATGCACACAAGTTGTCAGCATAAAAATTTCCGCTGGAGTGATAATCATTATGGAGTATGGTGGACTAGTTTTTACAGCTGTTGTCGAACGTGAGACGCAAAATAAACATGAAGTTCAGAAAGCTCAACAGGATAATCAGATTGGGAGGCGTTGACATCATGGCACTATCGTGACTGTTTCAGGTGTTTGCTGGCACGTATCTCCGATGTGTAAGCTGGGGCGTGTTTTTTCTTCTCAAAATGAACTGTGGTTCAGGTTACTGGTTAATTAGGACCAAGTCTCGGTCATGGATGATGAGCATTAGCGATGAGACGAGATCTCGCTAGTCTGACAGTGGAGTTTGTATGCTACAGCATTGTTGTCAAGATAAACAAAACCAAGTCTCATGTGATTTGAGAGGAACCAGAGTCCGGTTACGCGACTACAGCGGGATTCGGTCCTAACCAGTAACCTGAAACTGACTTCGGTTCGAGAAGAAAAACACGGCCCATATATAGTGCGACGTTTAAGAGGGAACGGTTCCTCTCCCAATGGTATTATCGCCCACAGGCTCCCAAAAATTGTAATTAATGCACAATTCCGAGGACCCTCGCACGTATCATGCTCATTCGGCAAAAATAAAGAAAGTTTTGAAAATTGCACTGAGTAATAATACACACAGATCCAAAGATCAAATCCTCAGTAAACATTTTATTTTCCATTTTACCATTAATATGTTTACCTTTTCATACAGCCATTATATCAGAAAAGTAGCGATAATCATATTTTTAGCCTCATTTTGTGTCCATGAATGAAATGCCTGCCTGCAGAATAGGCCCCCAACAACATGTATATACAGAGTGGGCCAGAAGTATCTAGTAGTGGTATCTGCTCCATCTTTAGAACGAAAACTTTTAGATTTGCTCAAATTTACACTATAATTAAAAGAAAAGCAACCTCTTATGAATTGACTAACTTATCCTGCGGCCTAGTCCTATCCTATATCTCCTATCCGCCTATCGGACCTATCCCCAAGTCATTTGTTTGATCCAAACCGCCCGTGGACCAGCCATAGGGTGTCAAGAATCCACACTAATTTGATTTTATTCAAGTGGGTCACCTTACAGTTTTCATGCAAATATTCAACCAAAAATAACCGCATCCATACAACTTCTGATTAGAAGCTGCAGGGGCAACAACTGATCCGGATTTTAGATTTTCTGCACAACTCGGATTGAAATTTCGCACCTTTTGTGGAACCAGGTCGGCGTCATATAAAAACTTAAAGCAGATAATTTGAAGAGAAGTCAACAACTAGTGATGTGATATTTGATTTGTATGGATGTTTTGTAATACATACATATGAAAATTAGAAGGCCAATGTATTAATTAGTATTGTTGGTGAAAGGCGATTTTTCATAAGGGTTTGGTTTACATAATATTTGCCACAAGGCAACCAGCGCCAAAAAAAGGTTGCTATGATAACGGATCTACACAAACGATTTGGCATTATGGCTCGAGTCTGAAAATGGGGAAGAATCATTAATATCCTAAAATTGAGTTATTAACTTATAGACTTGAAATTTTATTATGGAATATTTTTTCTTGTGAGGAACTTCTTTGTTTAAACTGTTGAATGACCATCTTTTTATCTCCACCATCTTTTGGGCGATTTTGTTGCTGATTGAATTTTTCGATAGCTCACCCATATGACCAAGTTAATTACGTGCAAATTTATATAGCAATATATAGCAATGTATGATCGAATATTATCAACACACCCCAAAATGAAAAGATTTCTGGCTATAAAATTCAGTTCAGATTGTCAGCATTTCACTTGATATCTCCGGATAGAATCGAGCAATTATCCTCTATTTTGGATTACATCTTTGAAAAGTATTCATTTTTTTTCAATTCAAAAATGTGTTTATTCAAAAAGAAAAGAAAAAAACCACAAGTGGAGTGAGAGGGGCTGACCCAGATCATGGGTATGTGCCCGTAATGGATATTTACAATTTTACAAACAAACAACGAATAAACAAACTAACAAACAGTATATTCACAAAAGCGTTAGGAGATGAGCTGTTAGGAATAGATAATTGTAGCAGGGGGGATTGTGAAGGATTTTATTGAATGGGAGATGTGTGGATAGGAAAATCAGTAAAAAGTTTGTTTTTAAGACAAGTTTTAAATCTATTGATTGTTAGGTTGGTGTCAATTTCATTAAATGTCTGATTCCAGATGAAAGCGCCTCTGTAACGGATTGATTTCATAGATATGTTTGTGTGTAGCAGTGGAGTGTGGAGTTGATGGCGTTGTCGAGTATTGATAGAATGAATGGAGGCGTTTGTTTGGAAAAGTTCATCTATTACAGGAGGAAGGCGTTTATGGTGAAATTTGTGCATGAAAATGATGACCGAGAATATATAAAGGTGATGAAGTATGATTCGACAACTAGATACAACCAATTGGTCTGAGGTTGTATCACTGCGAAGATATGAGCTCAAAGAGAAAACAATTGCGAGACAAGTGGGTATCGTAAAGAAAAGGGTCAGCAATATCCTTGAACGGCATCACCAGACTGGAAGACCAACACAGAGACCTCCATTTGACATGATAGGTGAAAACAGGGTTGACAATGTGAAAAACACATGAGCACGACCGCCATAGAAAAATATCGCAAAGCATATTTTCTAAGAGTTGAGTATTTTTCTGCCACCAAATATAATAGATACCAATTCAGGGCCAATTTGGTACAACATTCGTAGTTGGAGAAGTGGAAACATGGTGAACATGTTCATGCAAACAGTCACGTTATGTGAGAATTATGTCCAAGTTCTAACTCCAAGTGTCTTGGATGGTACAATGACGAGTCTTGCATCTCACTTTGATGCCCTAACTATATGGCCAGAGCTCGAAATAGGACTCAACTACTCGCCAATGGTGAGTAAAAATTATCACTGGCGAGTCAAAATTTCAAGAATGGTCGCCAGATGGCGAGTAAAATTTTAGCTCTCCAAATAAAAAGTAAAGGGCAGATTCTTTGGTTAACGCCACAGAAAAATTACATAAGCAATAGATTTTAGCTCAATCCTCAGTTTAAAAACTGAAACCTGTAGGTGCCTAATATCATGCGGGCACGTTTGAATTAGCTGACGCCATGTGAACGCCAGATCAGACGAATAATTTTTGCGCTGCCATTGTTTTTACTGCATTCACATCTTTTCAAATTAAGTTGCGTCTTAGGTATAATATGTTATACTAATAGTTAGTCTGAATACTATAGTACATGTAGTAGCAGTGGTTGAGGATTTCATGAATCGTTGATTTCATCATCCCCTCACTAACAAGGCATTCGAAATCGGAAGTTGACTCTAACTCTTGCTCCATTATATAAGTTGAACACAGAAAGCACCAGCCCAGACAGTTTTGAACTAAAATGAAAATATAGATAGTGAAATGTCAAATATAATTTAATAAGTAGAATATACTAGTGATCCGAAGAAAATAAATCGTTTCTAGCCACAAAAGCTAAGCTTCATTTCAAATCTTGTACCTCGTGCGAATCCCTCGGTCTCATGTTACATTTGAAATAAAAATTAATATTTAATTACATAATGTACTCAGATCTTCAAATGTAGAGATGACTAGCATTAAAGGGATGGGGAACTAAATTTTAAGGGATGTTCTATTGACTCATAGCACCAATTGATAGCATTCCGTGCCAAGAACACCCTGCCTGGATGCAAGCGTTAGGAAATAATGCATTCCGAATATCGGGGTTAGCATTGCGCTTATGGGAGAATGGCTTCCATTGCGAAGTATAGGAAGAAAACGTCAGCTGATGGCTTGGTTTGGCTGATGGCTGATTGGTCCCGTTCCCCTCGTGAAGCTATCGATTTCAGCCAATCAGAGCAGAGCATCTTCGCCATAAAAGGACATCTCTGTTGTTTACGAAATGAAAGCGCATGCGTGATGCACTCTGGCTGACCTTTTTACTGTTTCAGGATGAGAAACATGGTAGGTGTCCTAGAAAATTGCTTGTTAAAATAAGAAAAATAGCGAAAAATATGTTTTTTTTCGCGCCTGACTGGTGGCAAAATGATTATTCTATCTATTTCCGAAAAGAAAATAAAAAAATATCCAGGGGTTTAGTCGCAGGACACGCTGATATGACGAGGCCCATTGTAAAAGATGGGGAACTCGGCGTTTCATCACAGCTCCTGACGTCACGCCTAGTTAGCAAGATATCTCCCGCGAAATCGTTAGCAATGATATTTCTTGTGTGGGCCAGGCATAGGAATCATTTTTGGTGCATCAAATAACGACTCAAAGTCCATTTTTAACCAGTTCTCCCTCCCTTTAAAGGAAAGTAAAAAAGAAAACGTATTTAAAAACTTATATACTTATACTTCACTTCTATACTAAAATTATAATGATATAATGATATTATTGATATAATACCATATTATTATTAATATACTGGTGTTACATTAGTGGTACACGTAAAATGTTGTTTTATTGAATGATATTTAATGTAAAATGATATTTAAATACGATTGTTTTTAAAAGACATTTGAAAACTCTTCTTTTTACGGAATGTTATCAGGTTTTTTATTTATACGTGTTTCACTTTTGTTTTATTTATTTCATTTTTATCCATGTCATCATTGTTTTTTATGTAAAGAGCGTTTAGAGAATTTTTATGGATTTTACGCTTTATAAAATATTATTATTATTATTATTATTATTATTATTATTATTATTATTATTATTATTATTATTATTATTATTATTATTATTATTATTATTATCATCATCACTATATATGAAGTGAGAACGGATAACAAAACTTTGTGAACTTGAATGGAATGCCATTTGTATTTTATATTCATCTAAGCGTGCGCATCATTGCCAGAAACGATGGTCTCAGAAAAATAACACGCTTCTAGGTTATTTGTAACAGCTGGATTTTTAAAAATATTGCATAACTGTGAAAAACACCATTGACGTCGTGTCAACCGCACTGCTTTCAGCGATCTGACCTTCGATCGTCGCCGCTCGGGGCGCTGCTTTGCCGTTCTGACCATTGCGTGAATAGGGAGTGACGCTATAGGATCTTTGATACTTGTAGATCACGCACGTTATGACTATGGATACAAGATGGCGAAAATATTTTTGTCATTACTCTCAAAGTTTGAAATCTCGTTGAAACTGCGTTTTATCCAACGACAAACTTCGCGATCCGGAAGTGAGCCTCTTTTTCGCTACCGACTGAAAGGTGTGCATGTGTTCTTCTGAAATTCCATCATTTTTCATGAAATGTTCCATTAAGTGTTGCTGTGATCGCTTCTCAAACTTGTTATAATTGTTTATAGGTATTATTAGTATGTACGAAGCCGTGTATCGGCCTTTTGACCACCGTTAATTTGTACTAAAGAGTCGATTTCTCGACTGCACATGGCTCCCTTCATCGTCGGAGTCGGTCGCTTCGTCCACTAAATTTGCTTTTTGTTTGGCTCATTTTCTGATTTCTTGGTGTCCTTATCAACTAATGCTGTTTTATTAATTTATTGTTATCGATATTCGATGAGTAATTTCTCTTAAAATCGAGATTCGTCTTTGAGTTTTCAACTCGAGAATACAATAATCGATAGTCATATTTTATCCATTATATTACCATGACTGTTGGAATGAACCCACTTTCCATCACTCAATTAATCTATCACCCAGTAAGCACCTGTGAAAAAACGGAAGAGGTGTATGAACACAAGTTTGATTACATGTCAATTCTGAACAATCCATCTGCATCTCTTTAACGCACCTCATCCTATCATTCGATTATCACATCATTTTGAGTAATGCACTGTCTGTTTTCTAGCCTCAAACATGGCTGAAGTGGCTGCTGCACCCATTGTGACTGAGAACTGGGAGGAGAATGTCGCTCCTATGACTGACGTGCCCGAGGTGAAGCTGTTCGGCAAGTGGACCTCCGAGGATCTGCAAGTCAGCGATATCAGTTTGACTGTAGGCATTTCTAAGTGTGTGTTATAGCTTGCTCAATTCAATGTCCCTTCAGGATTACATCCCCATCAAGGAGAAGTATGCCAAGTATCTGCCCCACTCTGCTGGCCGATACCAGGTTAAGCGTTTCCGTAAGGCTCAGTGCCCGATTGTGGAGCGTCTTGCTTGCTCCCTCATGATGCACGGGCGCAATAACGGAAAGAAGATCATGGCCATGCGCATTGTGAAGCACGCCTTTGAGATCATCCATCTGCTCACCTCCGAGAACCCCCTCCAGGTCCTCGTCAACGCCATCATCAACAGTGGCCCCCGTGAGGACTCCACTCGTATCGGTCGCGCTGGTACCGTGCGTCGTCAGGCGGTTGACGTGTCTCCCCTGCGCAGAGTGAACCAGGCAATCTGGCTGCTGTGCCATGGAGCGCGTGAGGCTGCCTTCAGGAACATCAAGACCATCGCTGAGTGCTTGGCTGATGAGCTCATCAATGCCGCCAAGGTACGCTCTCTCCAACCCCCTTGTGTCCCTATTCACTTCTTTTTTCTCTCTGCAGGGGTCCTCCAACTCTCACGCCATCAAGAAGAAGGATGAGCTCGAGCGTGTCGCCAAGTCCAACCGATAAACACTTTGTTTGACGCTATTCAATAAAGGCTGTCGTGAACACGTGGATTATCTTTGCGCTATCTCGATTTTAGGATTCAGTTATTTTTCTAGAGTGAAAGTTATCTGCTTTGTTCTGGATGGTCATTTCTGAATAACCTGGGGTTACCTTGCAATTTTAAGTCCACTCAAAAATGCTGAATTTATTTCATTATTTGAAATTGTTCAGTTTTACGTTGTTTCAGTTTTTAAGTGGATATCTTGCGGTTAAAGGACATGCAGTAGAAGGATATCCGTGAAAATGAATCCTTTCTTTTCATGCACTTAAATTTGTGGAGTCTCATTTTTAAATCATTATGTTCTTTTAATTAATTCTTGCTCTTTATTAAATTTCTAACACTTTGAGGAATGAGAATATGGATGTCTCAGTAAAGTCTTGAAGGAGTGCATGGTTTTGATGGTGTGTTTAGTGATGGATGACACTTGTTTTAGATGTACTATGTGTACCTTAAGAAATGAGTGCTGTGTAAATGCACCGGACATTTTTGCTGCCGTTTGACTGATTAGTGCATGATGGTAGTCCTTCATTTTCTGGGCCATGTGAGCAGGGTGTGGTTTTTACGCAGGTCTAACGCTCCCATTAATATCCAAGGACCATAAACACACCAGTGCACAAATTTTTTGTTATGACATGCGATTTCATGGCTGTTAATTGATGAAATATGAGTCACAATGCTAAATAGGTCTTAATTAATGTTTTAAAGGAATATATACATGTAATTGCGTCAGAATTTGCCAGCACCGAAGTAGCGATGTCAGACCCTGCCGGGCCTTGTCTTCTCCGTTTTTGTTGACATTTCACTCCCCATAAGCTCTGCTCATTTGGAGCTTTTCAGTCAGGTGGATAAGTTGGAGCTTAGTAGAACCCCACGGATCCTGGAAAAGTCACGGAAATGGATTTTGAATTTTCCAGCATATTGCAATTTCAGCTGCTGAATGAATAAATGAGATGATTTGATGGAGGACACCACAACCAACACTGATGATGCATTCTTGCTTATCAATCCAATCAATCTGATTCAATCATATTTAGCTGATCTGAGTTTCGTCTTATTTCAGAAAGTACTGTGCAATTTTTTCTTAACACATACATGCATTTAAGCAGTTCCTGTCTTAAAGAAATCGCCAGTATTAAAAAGCTCACCTAAAAGCGTTAAGGCGAGTACATGTACTTTGTTAATCGCATGTGAACTCTGCGAAGCACCAGGGGGGTGTTTGGGGAGGGGCTCTCCCCTCTAACTTGGGGGGTTTGGGGGGCCTCCCCGATAAAATTTCAACTATCAAGGCATTTCAGGCAGTTTGAAGACTGACTTTCAAAGGTTTTATAAGAAGTATTTTAATAATAGTAATTATGATTGTGAGCGAAGGATCAACAGCGTTTTGAAGCCCCATGAATTGTAAGTTCGGGGCCCAACAGGTTTTCCTTAGCATGCAGCGTTTCAGATCTTTTCCCGCGCTGTACTGAGTCATAACGCATATAATTTCCCGCCGTTGTACGGAGTCAATATGCATAGATTCATAACGCTCAAACTCGGAATGACGTCAGCATAGATTACCACGATGCGAGAAAATCATAACGCCCCCTTCATTACCGTAAAGCACGCTATCAGCAGGCGCGCTTTTTAAACAGCATGTAGGCGCGGATAAAATAACTCACCTTGGCGGGTTTTAGGCGCGCTGGAGGCGCGGGGGGAGCAAATACGCACCTTAAAAGACATGAATGAATGAATGTTTATTTCAGGACAGAGTGTATTATAAATTTGGACATTTAACGTTACCTGAGCCCTCCCTCCTGCCTGATGAATTATGTGCACGCATCACGTGATCAATGCTGGAATCTGAGGTGGCGATTCTCCTGAATTATACTCACGTTGTTAGCGTGGCCTCCACAACAAACGTTTATCATTTACGAGTGTGCAGGTCGACGTATGCATGTAGTACGGTGGAGTACATTGTATATACAAAATTAGTGTAATGCATAATTGTAGGTTAGGCCCTATAATTAATAAAATTATTATAGGATATAGTATTGTGCACGTTATATTTATACCAAAATACATGGATATACCTGCATTCACATTTGTAATTGTACATTTACAATTTATGTATGCGCATGCTACAATAACTACATGTCGTAATGTAACGACTATTGTACATGTACTACAGTACAAGTAGCATGACAGAGCGGATCTTCTTCCAGTGCGTTATGATAAGGCGCGCAATGTACTGACGCCCATGTGCGATGCGAATACGGTGTACTGAGATCGTTATGTAAGTAAGGCCAAAACAAGTCATCGTTGACATCTTCGTAAAACAACATTCATCCATAGCACTCTACCTGATAAGACAAAAGTCGCCAAGTCATTGATAGTTAATCTACGATAGAAAGCTTTCGGTCGTCGAGTGTTTACTGAAGACTGGAGAGGCCACGGAAGATGAAAAGCGGCTTGAGAAACACTGAAATTCTTAGCGTGGCCTCAAGTTCAATACCCTGTTGCTTCAGTTTATATAGCATTGTCGGGGCCGTTTTATAATCAGATCACAGATGGTCAGCAAGATGGCTGCAGTGGACTTGGCGAAGATCGGCAAAAATCTCGTGAAATGTGTCTCCACGGGAGAGGTGAGTGATCGTCCCGTCCCGTTATTACATCACCCCATGGCCGGCCCATTATCATTCATTGGCCCTTCAGTTTCTAGCCTATAGGCTATACGGTATACTAGTATACGATGTACGTTAATGCCATCAAGCTTTTACTCTGGGTATTCTTAAGTGCAAAGTGTAGAATTGATTGCATTTTTTTTTTTTTTTTTTTTTTTTTTGTGAGCAGAACTCTTAGTTTTCGCTGTCGAAGTTATGAAAGAATGACACCATTTCATGCTATAATTTCGTTATGATCACGCATCCATCAGTGTCGGGAATGCATTCATGGCTGACACGAAGTAATAAGCCTCCGTAATCACCACCATCATTGTTAGCATTTATAACTTTTACAGTATAAACCTGGAGATTTCTTTCCGCAGATGGTTCCTTTGGAGAGCTTATGGCAGGATAAGGCATGTGTGGTTACATTCCTTCGTCGCTTCGGGTGACAGTTGTGTCGCTTCTACGCGAAGCAACTCGGCGCTCTGAAGCCCCAGTTGGACGCAAACGAGGTGCGGCTTGTTGGCGTTGGACTGGAGGAATTGGGTCTTGAGGAATTTGTGGAAGGGAAGTTCTGGAGTGGAGGTCAGAAAGGTCATTTGATATCTCTGATATATTGATTATTCATCTCTGCAGAATTATATCTTGATGCAAAGAAACAGATTTATAAGGACATGAGTTATAAAAGGTAAAGGAGGGAATTATTCATGAATATTTTCCCAATCTATTATTCTTTTCAGGATTGGATTCTTCTCGGCCATTGGGAGTGTACTTTGTAAGAAAGGGCGCAGCATTCTTGCTCTCGTGAGTACTGAGTCGGAATTGAACGAGTCGTTTATTCACGGTTGATTAAAGGCCAAAGAACAAGGCATCACCGGTAACTTAGCCGGAGATGGTTACCAAAATGGAGGAACTATCGTTGTTAGCAAAGGTCCGGCAAATGATGTCTGCTTCTATATCACACCGATCATTCATTTTCTCCCGATCATCAGGTGGTGATAAAGTCCTGCTGAACTACATCCAAGAAAGTCCGGCAGATCACGTTGACCCGAAAGATGTTCTCAATTCACTGGGAATAAAAACCGAAGGAGCCTCCGCAGAATAAATTAGAATCCCCACTGACTCTTTGCACCCTTGAGCCGAGTGCGTGAATTGCTCTCCAAAAGGACGACTCAATGAAACTGGCGACCGAAATTTTATTTTAAAAGTCGTTGGCGGATGATGACTGTTGTCGAGGGAGGCCACGTCCAGATGAAGCGCTGGTGACCGCAACTCACCAGCAGTTCCGCTCAATGACAAAAGAGTCGAGCGGTGATTATGCAATCAGACTGAAGTTTAATTTTGTATTGAGATGTTGAGCAGTAATGTGGAAATATATCTCTGTTATGTATAAACTGTTTTCCATCATTTTGATCATTTTAATGTGATTGTAATCAAGTCACTTGGTGAAAATCACATAAAGATAATAAAGATGGAAATTTTCACTCTTTTATTATGTGGGAATGTTATGCATTATGTTGTCTGTGTCATTTCAGAATTTCAGAATTTTACTAGCATACCATGCATATATATATATATATATATATATATATATATATATATATATATTTGTTTGATATTTTCTCTGAATGTGTTTTTTATAGGCTTTGCCCGCTTCATGAACGTTCGTGTTTTTCACGAATTAAAAAAAAAAAAAATAATCACGGCTTGAAGCATAGGTCGAGAACGGCAGCGACAACAATTACCAGATATCTTACGGCAAAGTGCGAATTATCAGTGACATGAATCTAAAATTTTTGAATGTAGTAATTTATGATTTCATAAGCGAAGATTTTGGAGCCAAAGTACGAGGAGATGGTTAAGAATCAGCTCTCATCTTCTGAAATTGATGCATTGAAGTTAGTTTTGGAACAAATAGCGATTTCAAGAGAACAGCAAACTGATGCGTCCAATGGTGATTATTTTTTAACGTTTTATTACATTAAATTAAGGTTAATTACAAATTTTAGTACAACACATCATACCATTTGCAGCATACAATAATATTTATTTTTTGTTTTGCTGCAAGTGATTCTATCATCTTTCCTGTCAAGGCAACACATCTCTTAATAATTATGAGCTTTGTGGACTTGGGAAAGCAAAGCAAAGCCAAGTAATTGCAATTTAAATCATTTGATGTGAATTGGCTTTTCAAATTTTCATTGCAAGACGT
Organism: Capitella teleta; assembly: GCA_000328365.1. Classification (NCBI taxonomy): domain Eukaryota; kingdom Metazoa; phylum Annelida; class Polychaeta; family Capitellidae; genus Capitella; species Capitella teleta. Next base: position 74,718 of record KB299944.1, read on the forward strand.
CATAAAGCACAGTCATTTACATCAAAAGTTCAAAAGAATGACAGATTTGCGATCAGCTGTTCATTGCAAATGTAACTTCCAGCAACCGGAAATAAATTTTCTCCTTATTCGATGCGTTATGAATCGAGAGAACTTCGAGCGGCTTTTTCTGTGAGCTGTCAATCCACGCTAAAGAATATCTCTGGTCGGAGATGCGCGTAGAACGTTGTGATCTTTCATGCACACCTGCACTCGATCCTTTGTACCTGCTTCTTGACTTCGTCCGACCATCGCACCGTTCAGTAGCATCAGAGACGTCATCCCTTTAGGCCTTAAAGATCCAACAATGGAAAAAGCTCAGCTCTCGACTATAATAATAATATCATGATATTCGTCGCCGCAGATGTGATGCGCTAAAAATCAGTAAGGCCGATTTCCACCAGTACAGTGTGAACGAATATAATTCGAGCGACCCTCGTAATGCTTTAAAATAATGGGCTTAAGACTTTTGCTTATCAAACTGCTCTTCATCAAATCCTCATTGAGTATTTTGCCTTGGAGTTTTACTTAAGAAGTTCGTTTGCGGAACCCTTCGGATCTCGAGTCTTGTATAATTATGTGGAAGCTGTGTACATATTGCATAAGCACAGCGTCTGTCCGGTGTACATACCGCTGTCAATAGGCTGAGGTTCATCTCAAATGGCCTCGTGTCCTCTCTCTTGAGTACTAGCGTATGTATGCATGGGCACGTGGTTTCCTCTTGGGAATGTTCGCTGTATTTACCGTCTTTTGTAAAAGCGAATAATATGGTAATCTTTGAGATTTTCCGAGTTAATATTTGGCTTGAAAATTGATCCAAGATCTGTGCATGCCTATGGAAATCAGAATTCCAATAAGAGTTCTTATCTCTATACCTTAAACCTGTTCAGGTATAAACCAGGTGGATATATACACCCGGTATACCAATAGGCCTATGTATACTGGCATGCATG